>VDFB02271358.1:11840295-11892510 GCA_007258455.2 Sequoia sempervirens
ATTGTTGTGATACATTATTCTTAGGTGGGTAAAGTACAAGTTTGGGTTTAGTTTGCAGTGGAGGTGTATGTGAAGGGGGGTAAAGGATGAGTTGAGGTTGAATAATGTTAAAATCCCTTAACAAATGGGAGTCTATATCATTATTGTGGTTCTTGTCTTGCATCATGATATCCTACCTAGGAGGAGGGTTTTTAGGAGAAGTACAAATCAAATTTTCTTGATATTCTAAGGTTGGGTCTTTGATTTAAGGACTTCATCACAAGTAGAAAAATAATCAATGGTTGAATTTTGTTTCCCAAGAAGGTTTGTGTTAATTGAAGAGGGACAATGAAGATTCTCATGACTGTGATCAACTGTGTTTTCTAACAACAAAGTATTTTCTTCACAACGAGGAGAGATACTAGGAGAAGGGCAAATGTTGTCATGATTATCTATGGTTGTATTGTCTTTCTTAAAAAGAATTTTGTGAGGTGAAGGGGGACAAATAAGATTTTCATGATCTTCACAAAATAGGTTTTCTAACATCAAAGTATATCGTCTTCACAACAAGGAGAGATACTAGGAGTAAAAGAAATTGTAACGCCATGATTGTCTAAGGTTCTATTATGTTGGTTAGGAATTTTTTGTCCACTAAGAGAGGTAAAAGGAGATATATTATGAGAAGAACAAGTATGATCATTAGGAATGGCCCAAGTTGTAATCTCTTTTACTAAAACACTCTCATAGGGAGGGGATAGGAAATGTTTATTAATATTTCTACATATGTAAGCTACTAGGATTGTTTGAATAAGAATGGAAAGCACATGTAACCATTTCATGCAATGTTTCAGCAATATGAACAATGTATATGCAAAGGGACAAAACACTCTTATCCAATGTATGCAACACCTTAAGAATTTAAACAATGTATATGCAATAATGAAAAGTACTTTTACCAAACTAATGCAAAGCTTTAAGAATAGAAATATTGTATACGAAAAAGTGAAAAGTACTTTTATCAATGTTATGCAAAGTTGTAAAAATAGAAGAATTTTCAGATGTAAAAATGTTTGCAATTGAAGTGATTTCCAAAATGAGTAATCTAAAATGATGTCGTTGACCAGACTACATAAAAAAAATGTTCCAGAAACTTTCCAAACTTATATTGCATGATACTAGGAGACTTAGGAAGCACAAAAATGAGGTTTCTAATGTAGTAACACATAGTAAAAAATTTGGACAGGGACTGATTCGCCCAGTATGGTGAATGAGTCTCAGTGTTGGGTTTTTTGCAAAATTTTCAAAATTTTTGAATGGTTTTCAATGTGTTTGGTTTTGTAAGGTGTAGATCAAAGATGGAGATGTAGAATTTAAAAAAATTGTAAGGAAATTATATGCAAAAATGCAAGCTAAATGCATTTTTTCTAATGCAATTTTTTTTGAAACCCTAGATGCAAATTAACCAATGCAACTCTAATGCAAATACAATGCAAGCTAGGATTAGGATGAAAATGGACTCCAAATACGAAAATAATATGTTAAAAAATTAGGTTCACCAAAATGAACCGTATATTTTTGGCACCACAAGACCCCCTAACTCTTCTAGGGTTTTTCACCTAAAAGGAGGGAGGTAGGGCAAAAATGCTAACTAGTTCATTAAAATTATGCAATGTATGATCCTATTTGAACTAAATGGAATGAAATAAATGCAATTAAGTGATCTATATGACTGATTATGTATGCAAAACCTGAAATTTAAGAGATGTTTGAAAACATATTATGTTATGTAGAAATGAACTAGAAATGAATGTAAAACTTAACAGAAATGAACCAAACTGAAAGTGTGCACCTAGAATCTTGATGAAGGATAGAAATTACATGTGAAATGTTGCTGATGCTATTTTTCAAGCCTAAAGGGTCTCATTTTCCATTCTGGGTGAATCAATCCCAGTTCGTCCAAACTAAGCCGGGACCATTTTCTAACAAAAGGGTATCAAAAAATGCAGAAAACACAAAACTGACTTGGAAGTGGGACTCATTCACCACTCATGGTGAATGAGTCCACTTTTGAATTATTGGATTTTCAAAAGTTGATTCCCAAGCTTCCAATCTATACTTTGACTTCTTGTAGGTGTCTGCTTCTAAAACTCTAATTTACAGGTCTGAAAATGAGTTTTGTCGATATTTTGACTTATTGAATGAAGAGAAGACTTGAGCAGCCTTGCAACTTGATCTTCAATTATTTTTTAAGCTTCCAAGAGTCCTAAATATGTAAAAACACAAAGCAGGAGAGAGAGATGTTGAATGTTAGGGCATGGGGGTTTGCCTTGGTCAAACCTCGTTTAAGTAATTAAACCAAAATGATGAAAGAATGGAATGAAACGCGCAATAATGGAATAGCTTACCTTACAATGATGTTGATCTTGGATTTTTGTAGCAATAGAGAAAGATTCTTTCCTTGAATGTCTTTAGTAACTTTCTTGATGTCTTGCAATCATAAAACCCTAAGTTGCTTGACTTGAGATAGAAGAATGATGGATGAATGAATGATAAGACATAAGAGATTGTAAAAATGAGTTAAAAGAATTATATTTATAGGAAATTCATCTATTTTACCTTGTAATACCTCATCACAAGCTGACATGAAGCAATTTTAAACTTAAATTTCACTTTTTTCTCCCTCAAAGATCAAAATTGAGCCAAATGGGACTCATTCACCATGCATGGTGAATGGGTCCCACTTGGATGGGACTTGTTTTCCATGCATGGTGAATGGGTCCCACAGGGGCCAATTTGACAACTCACATGTCAAGAGATAAGGATGTAAGGTCTAAAATGCAATTTTTTCAAGTATTTGATCAATTTAGATCTTGGGATGCACAATATGGGTTAATATGGGACTATTAGTGATGATGTGAATCTCAAATAGGGCTTGGGACACATAAATCAAGGTGAAAGTGTGATTAAATAAACTTTACAACACTAAAATGAGGTACACATAGCTAGGAAGGCTCAAAAATCAATGTGAGTGTGCAAGACACATTACAATACTAGTTTAACATTAATTTTATTTCAAAAACCTTGTAGATTGATGTGAATATATAATTAAATACATTTTATAATATTGAATTAGGGAGAAATGGGTTCATTAAGTCTAGAAAAGTGTGAAAGTTTATTACAAAACTTTACAACACCTTTACAAGATGTTAAATGCATTTTAAAGGGTCCATGACCTAGTGTGGATGTGTAAAACAGTTCACAACACTAGATTAAGACCTCGTTAAGTCCAATTTATCATGAATTAATCCCATGTCAAGTAAAGGGTACTTTTTTCTATGGTGCAGGATGTTGAAGACTCCTCTGTTCTTGACCACCATTCGAATATTTTTAAAGAATTTGCACAACTACTTGCTTGATTCAAGAGCCTCAACCAATGTCATGCCTTTAGAAGTATGCAAATCCCTAGGAATAGTTCCGAGTCCCTCTCGATGGAAGTTGACCCAATTGAATAAGACGAAGGTGAACATAGTCAGAGAAATCAATGGGATACCCATGCAGATTACTACTAATCTAAGGGTACATCAGAGGATTGATATCCAGGTGGCCGACATTCCAGACACATATGTAATCATATTAGGAAGGGATTTCACTTGGGTATTAAATGAATATGTTGCAATAGACTTTTCTTACTTTTGGATGCCTTGGAAGGGATTGCCAAATTAGATATGCTTTGATCATGAGCCTCACATGATGTTCATGATCATAAAATACACCAACACCAATGAGGTGTTATTTTCTAAAACTGTACTGGACAACTACTGTCCTGTGGCATATTAGGATGAACAAGAATTTTAGGAAGAGGAAGTGGCTGAAAAGGTCCTTCTTGTGTTATGTAGTCCTCCTACCAACCCAATCTATGAACCTGAGAGTACAGAGGCACTGATTGAATCGGATGATGAAGAATCATATGAGGATGGTAACCAGGGATTGCTTAATAGATTCCAGGGCTTTATGGAGAAATGTGTGCAAGATTAGCTTAGCCTAGGAGTAAGAATGGACTTTCAGGACCTCTTATTACCCAGTTGGTGCAGGGTACACAATGCCTCCCACTCAAAATTTAAATGTTTCCTTTTCCAGACAACAATTGAACACATTAAAGGGCAAGTCACCCCAAAGGGGGAACTCCAAATAGTGTAGCCAAACTGAAGCCATGCTGAATCCACACAGTCATCCAAAGTTCCTAAAGAAAATATACTTTCAAGAAAAGAAATCAGCTTCACAATATCTAAAGTCATAAAGTCCTCTAAGTTTTGGATGCTGCACTTTGATGTGTCTAAATCCAAGCAAGGAGCAGTAGCTAGCTTCAAACTCATAGCTGAAGTAGGACCTGAACTCATAGTGCAACAGTATCAGTTGGAGGATGTTTCTCTTGAAGAGTGGTACGATAACATTGTCTACTATTTGTTGAATGACAAGTGCCCATCTTGGATGCAAGGCGTACAAAAGCATGATATAATGCTAAAGAGTAGCAACTACATGCTACAAGGTTCTATATTGTACAAGAGAAATCATAAAGGAATTTATCTCAGGTGCCTTGGAAAAGACAAAACAACTAGATTTCTCAGGGAATTTCATGAAAAATTTGGCACTGACCATAGATTTGGCCCTTCAATTGGCCACCAAATTATGCAAGTTGGATACTATTGGCTAACGATTTTTAAGGATGTGCACAACCATGTTTGAACTTGTTACATTTTCCAAAATGCTACTACCAAAGAAATAAATGTTGCTCTCCTGCTACAACCAATCCTAGAGCTAAGGCCATTCACTCAGTGGGGACTTGACTTTATTGGTCTGGTAAGCCCACCATCCTCTATAGGCCATAGGTACATTCTAACTACTTCAGATTACTACACTAGATGGACAGAACCAATTGCGTGTAGGCAATGCACTATTGAGGTGGTTGGTTATTAATTTTTTAGAAAGTTTTATATTGAATCGATTCAGTTGCTTGTTTTCCTTTTTGTGTGAAAATACTATCTTTCCAACTAATCGAAATCTTCCCTTCCCATCAAGGAGAGTACCCAACATTGGAAGAGGATAAAATTCTTGAAATGGAATAGCTAGACACTCTAAGGACATCAATCATGATAATAACAAGAAAGCTAATTCATCTTCTATGTTATTTTATTCAAATCAATTTAATTTTATTATAAATAAATCATCTATCTTTCCTAAATAATATTACAATCTATTGATGCTTCACATTTTTTATTTTATTAATTTTCTCCTTTGCTAGGTAACATTAGATATATATTTCTATCTCATTCTAGTGAATTATAAGTTTCCTTTACTTTCAAGTGAATCTTAATAATACTAAACCACTAAAGCATAGGATGGATTTCATACACCTAGTATATAAATCAATTAGTAAACCTTTTATTTTGGAAAATAAAAAAAATAATTAGATTATTTTTCTTTATTGTATGCATATATTTTAATCATGATAGAAAAGTGGAAAATAAAAAAGTAGGTCCTAAATTTGATCACAAGGCCATCAAATGTATAAAAAATTTGGCACATAAAATGTCCAAAAGGATATCAATAAACTTGTCAAATAGACAACTTTAATATATAACAAAGCAAAAAAATCATTAGGATTCACATTTCTTCAACTCTTTGACCACTCATATGGATTTTAATGTCAAACATGTCTAGGCATTAATGAAAAATTGGATTGGTTAACTTTCCCAAATGATAAAATAAAATTTACCACTTCTTTGGCACTTTCAAGGAGAAAAACAATAGTGAATAATGGTAGAATCTAAAATAAGAAAAAAATCCTTTTGAATAGAGTTGGTTGAACTTATTGATGTCTATCTTAAAGTAATAGCATTCCAACAAGCTACAATATACACACTTACCAAAAATTCAACATCCAACCACATAAGAGTGTCTAGCAACCTACTACTATCAATTCCTACTTCCTCATGAAGTGAACAAGCCTAGTGGTGTGATCAGTATAAATTATAATGTTGTCACTAGCCACAATCCTCAATTTTGAAAAGTGGGTAGTCAATTCAACTATCGATTACTTCATTGACATTTTTCACAAGTGTAGAAATACATTAGATATTAACATTAAATAAGGGTGTAGAAAAATGTGATGCTCTAAGTCTACATCATCACTTTTGAAGTGAGATAAACTAAGAATATCATAATTCAAAAAGAAGAAGATAAAAGTATTAACATACATAGTAGAAATAAGGGCATCAAAAATTGCAAATTGAAAGTTGAAAGAAATCTATGAAAAAGAAAGAACAAAAAAAAGAGTAAATGATATGTCATCAAAGTACAAATAAATCTTCTAAGAACACTTTAAAAATCATACAATTCAAAAAATATATAATTTTCTATTTTTTTTACAAGAAAAAAAAGTGAATAAGAATTTTCAAGTGAACAAAAAGGTCTACTATTTGAGAAGATAGAAGTGTATATTCTATGAATCTTGATCCTCTCATTAAATTTTTTTTATACCTAAATGCTTTGAGATTATAGAGGTTATATTTAAATTAAATTCAAAAATTATTATAATTCAAGTAATTATATTTATCGATGATATAAAAAAATTGAGACATTTCACATTTTAGGAAAAACAGTAAGTAAATAGAAATTGGATCAATTTTTTATTTATTTATTTATAAGGAACACAATATTTTTTGTACGATTGATTTACTCATTCATTAATATATTTATTATTTTTAATTGTAAAATAGAAAATTAAATTATTATTTTTTTGATATATTAATAAAATTTGACTTTGCCTCTTACTGATAAAAAAAAAATTAAATAATTTTTAATAATGATACATGCAAGTTTTTGAAGTAAAAAATAATTGAGATTATTATAATAGACAATCAATAAACAGTAATTTGGTATAAAATAAATTATACAACTATTGTAGAAGTTCTAGTATTTAGAGATTCAAAGAGTACAATAAAATTATTAATAATTTCCTAATGATAAATTCTTGCGCATTCATTTTCTTTTTGTATATCTAATCCCCTTTTCTACTGGTAACGGCTTCGCCATTTGAAGAATTACGAAGATTCTAGTATTTACGTCTCTCTGATTACGAAAATAGAGATAAGCTAAGCCACATGGAAAAGTATTACTTCAAAAATATACTGAATGATTCAATAACATATTAATAGCTTGCATCTGGAGAGGTAAATTATAAAGCAGACAGTGGCATATTTTGTCCTGGGTTTGTTATTTATACAAAAGCCTTTTAGAACTTATAAATGAATTGTATATGAGTCATATCAACAGATCCATCTGTACTAGGCCTAGTTGTTCCTCGAAACATTATTGAATTCATGCATATTAAACATGTTTCTTTTAATACAACAATACATGTCAGTATACTCTTCAAATAGCATCCAGAAGATCATTTCAAGCTCTGCGTTCCTTGGAGAAGGTTATCCCCTTTCATCACTGGTTGTCGATTGGCATTACTGTTTCTTTATCAATTCTTTCACCTCCCACTCCCACTCCCACTCCCACTCCCACCACCTTTCTATCTTGTTTGCAACCACCTTTCTATCTTTTTTACAACCACCTCCTCGTTTACCTTGATTTCAACCTCCTTTCTGAACTTATTTTCTAACTCCTTTCTTACCTTCGTTTCGACCTCTTCTCTCATCTTGCCTTCCTTTGTTACCTCCTCTTTTACCCTGCTTTCAATCTCCTTAATTACCTTGTTCTCCACCTCTGTTTTATTCTTTCTTTCCATCTCTTCTCTTATCTGGCTTTCCACCTTTTCACTTTCCTTTTTTTCCTTCTCATCTCTCAAGTTGCTTTCTTCTATTAGCTTCATTACAACCTCCTCCCTTACCTTGCTTACCAACTGCTCTATTATCTTCCTTTCCATCTCATCTGTCCACTTGCTTTCCTGTCTAACATTGCTTTCCACCTGCTCTCTTATCTTTCTTTCCAGCTGCTCTCTTTCCTTCCTTTCAATCTCTTCTCTCAAGTTGCTTTCCTCTGTTAGCTTCATTAGAACCTCCCCTACCTTGCTTTGTATCTGCTCTCTTATCTTGCTTTCTTTTTCCTCAGTTATTACCTTCATACTTACTTCAGCCTCCTCCTTGGCTGTATTGAGAACAAAATTATCGGAATAGAACATTCCATCTGGAGATACTGCAAAGAGCAAAGGTAATTTATCGAAGGAGGTGTGCCTTCGGAAATAACGCATAACCATGGGATTGATTGACCAGGGATCGGCAATGGATAACCATTCAATTTTTTCAACCCACTCTGCATGAAGAGTTCGTGTTCCTCGGCCTTGAATAACTATTGGAATCCACACCACTTCAAACGTGAAGTCAATTTTCTTTTCATTCAACAGGTTCTGAAGTCTGTGATAGACATTATTGAAAGCCTTGTATTCTGTTTCCATCTTATGAAGCCAGGAGAGTAAGAGGAAAACGTATTTCCCCTCAAGCTCTTTGATTTCTACCTGTGGTCAGCAAAGAGTCACCGAACAGGGTCAGATATCTTTAGTGAATAAAACTATCAACATGTTCATAAAGAAGAAAACATCAATACCTGTCTTTTCTTGGAAATTAAGAATTTTATTTCTTTTGTGAGCAACAATTCTCGAAGCAATTTAGTATTGCTCTGTTGCTGAGGACTTTCAATCTCAATTAGATCCTTCAGGTGAAGATATTCAATTTTCGGGAAGTCTATTTCCTTGGTCATCTCCGTTACACTCTCACAAGTGACGGCTGTCCAGCTCGCAAATGTCTTATGTTTATCTCTGCACTCTACATCACCAATGATCATAGCGTAACTAGTGCTTTGATCAAAACCCTCAACTGTGGACAATACTTTTTCAAAGAAAACCTGCGCTCCGTAGTTATCACATCCGAAAACAAGATGACTGCCAGCCAGTTTTCTTTCCAGTTCAGTCACACATGTTCCAATGTGAACTATATGCAGCTTCTCACAAGTCGCTTGGAGATCGTCCAGCATCGTCTCCAGGGCTTTTAAATCTGGTTCTTGGTAATTATTATAGAAAAGAACAGCTAAGGTACTCCCTTCCTCAAGACTAGATGGAAAAAATTGCCGTCCATTGAGATCTAGAAAAATCCATTTGCCATTGAAGAACTCGTAGATTCCTCGCTTTAACTCCTTTCTAATGCGTGGATCCTGCAATATGATAGCAAATCAAATTGAAGAATCAATCTTTTGAATAAAAACTATTCAAGTTAACATCCAATTTTGGTGCACTCCATATCGATGTTAACTTCTTCGCATTTGTTAGTTTGAGCTAGACAAGTTACCTCCTTCAAGGATTTGGAAAATGGAAGAGATCCCAATCCAGGACGAGCACTGATAACCACCAATTGGCATGTTCTTCTGTCTCTGTTTAATCAATTCCATCGATCTACGAGCATTGGGCTGCCATGAATGTCTAAGCAGGTCAGACTTGGTATCGTAATCAAGCTCCTCAAACAGTCTCCACCCAGTCCATGACAATTAGCAAGGTTCACTTCTTGCAACGACGAGAGGTGGCTCAGCTTAATTGAGGACTCCTCTAACTTCTCACATGACTCTAAATTTAAAGTCTGGAGATTTTTCAATTTGGAGAAACGATTTGGCAGCCTCAAAAAACTTTTACAGCCACTCAAATTGAGGAATTTTAGGCAACTCAGCTCCGTGGAAAAGTCCTCGGGAAGCACCTGCAAAGACAAGCAATCCACTAAGATGAGTTCCACCACCTGTGCCTTGATGACGCTGATGAATCCCTTCGATAATTCTGCTATATTTTTACACCAACTCAGGGAAACTTTGCTCTGCGTCAAAGATTCTGCTGCTCCCACTTTTTCATGAAGTGCTTTGAGTCGCTTGCATGACTCTAAATATAACTCCTTCAGAACTAAACCATCGAATCCTTCTGGCAGCTCCAATAGATGACTACACCCTATTAATTTCAACACTTGTAAGGTCGCGAGCTTCGCGAAGCTTTTGGGGAGCTTTTCTAGACTCTTACAATATGAAAAATCCATTTCCTTGACAGACCTCAGCAAACCCATGCTCTCTGGAAGATCCTTTAGCTTCCTGCAGTAGGAAAAACTAACTTTTTCAAGACAGACCAACCACCCAAAGTTTGGTGGCAATTCATTTAGTACTTCACAATGACTAAGATCTAGTGTCTTTAGACATTGAAGTTTCCAAAAGTTTTTTGGCAATTGCTGCAATTCTTTGCACTGGCTTAAAAAAATATTTTGCAAAGAATTTACATTGCACAAAGCGTCTGGCACATATTTCAGATCAACTCCTCCTAAACTCAAGTCTGTAAGTTCACATCGTTCCGGCAGGTCAGTCCAAGCAAGGCAGTGTTCTAATTGCATGCCATTTAATCTCGCCATGCCTTTTACTTTCACCATTCTGAGAGTCGGGGGAACCTGCACTCAGAGAAATGAAACAAACCGAAAACATTGGAAAATTAGCTGTGCAGATACTGTTTCTATAGTACTTTAGAAAATCAAAATTGACCACATTCTATATAAAAGAAAATTGTTTCAACATCTGTATCCTCTTTCTACACTGTTCTTCAACGATATTTGGTCAATAACTTCTGAGGGCTCTTCAAGGATCATTAATCCAAATATCATCGAAATGGAGTCTATAAGATAAACACGAAAAAGTTTAAACACAATTCCATCTAGGTACATGCCTTAAGATGTTATTGTGATACAGAAATCCCAGAGCACTAGATTTCAACCAAAATTTTGAAAGTTGCAGGATTAGGAAATAGATTTTCTAAGTTAAAATCCATCAGAATTGAAAGCAGAAGTTTAGGCTTGCCTCTTGTTTGCCGGTTCCGAAGTAATGATGAGGACTGTTCTCCAAAAATCTTAGGTTATCCGCCTCGTCGATTTTGAATGGAAACTTTTCAAGCTTTCCAGCTTGAAAATATCTAAGATGCCTTATGTTTTTTATGCACCCACCTGTCACTATAGTCCAGTCTCCCAGGGCAAGAACTCTTAAATTCTCCATTTTATCCAGCTCGGATGAATGTACGTGGAAGGGAAACTTGTTTTCTGACATCCAGACTCCTTTTATAAGACCAAGCTTCCCCGGTTCCTAGATCAACACAAAAAGGAATGAGTGTCAGAAACAGTGACAGGATGAAACATTTGTATTAGTGATCAGTAACCAGTATGAATACGTACCTTTTTCCCAGCCAGCATAACATCATGCAAGTCAGAAGCGCTGGTGATTCGTCTTCCTTTGGCCCGTGAAAGACAATATGTCAAGACTGGAGGAGGGACAGCTACTGTGTCCGATTCTCTCTTCAGTAGTTGTAACTCTTTGAGCTTTTCCAGCACATCTTCTTCGTATATGCAGGCTATTTCATGCCAGTTCCAACCATTGAAGAATGAACAAATGTCAAGAAGCGCTTCTTTAGCTATTACTGACAGACGGAGGAATTTCTCCTCAGAATTCAAATATTCATTGAGTTCTGCAAAATTAGGCTCTTCAATCTTAATCCACTCTGATAATCTGTTGAAGCCTTCATTATTTGCAATGAAGTATTTAAACAAATAATCCCTAACTGTTTCTATTCGTTTCTTATAGCCCTTGCATATCTTTATTATCTTTCTCACCACCGGTTCTCGGCTCATGTCGGGCTTCAAAATTCTTTCAAAGACTCCCAATGCATCTTCGTCCCTAAGAGGTTTCATAACATAGAGACGTGTCTTGAACACGGAAGAGTCTTCCAGGGCAGAAAAGTCATTTTTATCGTGACTGACAAGAACGACTCTTATCCGAATTCCTTTACCGATGTTCATTGGTAAAATCCGTTTAATAATTTCAGCACTGGGTATCCTAGGTATGTATATATATACATTTTTAGCCTTCTCTAACATTTCTGAGAGCTTCTGGTGCCAATATTTATCCTTTTGGAATGCTTGTTCAAGCTTGTTTTCTTGCTGCTGTTTTTCAATATCTGGTTCTAACTGTTTTATTATTTCGGCTCGCAAATCATATAGCATGTCGTCATCTCGTAGCAATCCATCTTGGGCTCTTTCCTTCTCGAAGTTTTTAATTTTGACTACCTTCCACTTATTTTCTCCGAGTTTCTTTTGTATATAGTCGTCTTCAGCAATACTTTCCCTTCCCGTTTGCTTGTGACCAAATATAATTACTGCAACCGCGATCTCTTTGTCTCCATCTCCGAGATGAAGCATTTTCACAATCTCCTTAGCTGAATGTCAAAGCACGAGGACAGAAACCAAAAAGAAAAAATACATATATAAATTAACAAATTGTACGAGGTAGACGGATCTGCACTAATCAGTATCTAGCAAAGACAGATCAAATGCACAACAGGTTTTTAAAAATGGCTACGAACCTGGGATTTCGTCGTCTTCCATTTCAGAAAGCAGTTCTGACGTATCCGAAGTATCTGCAAAACCAGATGAAAATTGTGACGATCAGAGGAATGAAGCTGTGAAAATTGAAGGCATGCATGAATTCCGACAACTTTTCAACTGGTCTTAGGTTTTTTTCTTTTTTCTGGTTATCTTAGTCAGGCATTCAATTTGTATGAATAACTGCAGCATATAGTGCTGTAAAATATTACATATTTGTGGGAAGGGGCAGAGGATTAGAACAGAAAAAACAGAGCAAGCTGAAATATACATACAGCAGTGAAAAATAAAAATAAAATGCAGATAAATGCTGCCGACAACACACAAAATACACAGCAGAAAGTGACAATATCAGATTTATATATGTATTAAAACTAGATGGTTACAGTAGAGCTTCGTTGCCCTGTCTTCTTTTTTTACTTATTTTTTTTACATATGACAACATTGCAGTATTAAAAACTAAAACTGTTACGGTGGAGAAGGAAAAATAAAATAATATTATTTTTCTTACCCGTAAGACTTGATGAGGAGTTAATGCCGTATCATTTCAAATCTCTTAAAATCTTTCTTCAAAAACATTCTCCTTAAATTGACTTTAATGCTGATACGGAGGCTGAGGTGGTGAGGACAGACAAGATAAAATAGTTGAGATTATATTTCTAATACTCTCCCTGAATCTCAACTAGCTGACATTGTTCTGAAAAATTTATGGAGCATCTATCTTCATTCTCAAAAATTTCCGGTGCATCCATCTTCATTTCCAACATTCTTCTAAAAAATTTCTGGCTCATCCATCTTCATTCAAATTTTTTTGGCGCATCTATCTTCATTCAATTTTTTTTGGCGCATCCATCTTCGACATAAACACCCAAACAACTTCTCAAATATTTGAATGCATCTTTTCCCAATGGTTTAGTGAAAATATTAGCAAATTGATCTTCTGATTTACAAAACTCTAAACATATTTCTTTGTTATTCACTAGCTTTCTTATAAAATGGTATTTAGTGTCTATGTGCTTGTTTCTTTTATGAAAATAATGATTTTTAGACAATGCAATGGCTAAACTATTATCACAATAATTCTTTGTTGCTTCATCTTGTTCATGCATCAACTCAGCTAGCATTCTGCTCATCTAGACAACTTGACATGCTACTCCTGTGGCTACCACATACTTCGCTTCTGGTGAAGAATGTGTGACGATAGGTTGTTTCTTTGAAGTCCATGATACAACCCCTGTTCCAAAATGAAAAACATAACCAGAGGTACTTTTTCTATCATAGATGCTACTAGTACAATCACTATCCATGTATCCAATGAGTTTGAACTCATCTACAATTGAATATAAAATTCCATAGTTCTTAGTTCCATAGATGTACCTCAATATTATTTTTCCAGTTTGCCAATGAGAGTCTTTTGGAGACTCCATGAAACTTGAGATAAGGCTCACACCATACATGATGTCAAGCCTTCTGGCAGTCAAATACACGAGACTACCAACTAGCCTTTTAAACAATCTAAGATCAACTAATGAACCATCATCTTCTTTGCCTAAGTTCAGTCCTGTTACAATTGTGTAGGGGTTGACTTGCAATTCAACATATTAAATCTTTTCAATACATCACTTGCATACTTTGATTGAGAAATAAAAATACCATCTATTGACCTTTTAACTTCTATTCCCAAAAAATATTTCATAAGACCAAGACCAGTCATCTCAAACTCTTTTATCATAGCTGCCTTAAAGGAACTTATAGAAAGGTCTCCCATAAAAATTAAATCATCTATATAAAGACAAACTATCAACGTTTTATTTTTTTCATCCATCTTGATATATAAAGTAGACTCATTGTTGCACCTACTAAAACCATTCTTAATTAAATAAGAATCAATTTGACTATTCCATGCTCTAGGAGCTTGCTTGAGTCCATAGAGCACCTTTTTTAGCTTGTATACCTTGTCTTCATGACCTAACATTTCATATAATTCTGGCTGCTCCACATAAACTTCCTCTTCAACAAAACAATTTAAAAACACAGATTTTACATCAATTTGAAAAAATAGGCCACTTGTTTTGTGCTACAATGGTCAAAACAGTTCTTACTGTATCCAAGCAAACTATAGGGGAAAATGTTTCATTGTAATAAATACTAGGCTACTAAGTGAAACCTCTAGCAACCAACCTCTTGCAATAAGATATACCCATTATCGTCATCTGCTTTTAAATATTTTTAGAACCCTTGCACTTTATTGGGTCTCACTAGACACATGGTGTCATTTTGCATAGCCTCTTCGATATGCAAGAGTATCTCATGTTGTTATTTTCTTCCCACAAGCTTGTGAAATAATTTTTTATTATTTGATAAAATTGACGTGTATGGTCATGAACCAATCAATTCTTAAGTTTTCTTTTCATAGGCTTTTATTTTCTAGCAAAGCCCCTTTTCATCATGCTTTATTTGTCCCCTTTTCCCTAGTGACTTAATTTATTCACAAGGGTATGTGCTTTAAAAATATTTTATGTCACCCAATGAAAAAATCACATAGAGTACCACTTTTATCCTAGTTAGTGCCAGATGTTAGCTTTGTGGTTAATTTGCATTAGTTATATGCATTGTAGGGTATTTTATTTTAAAGAAATCCTCTCTACAAACATGCAAAATGCACTCATTTTTTCAAATAATTGTCAATAATTCCTTTTTGCAAAAAAATTAACCTTCACAAAGTTAAGCCAAATGTTCCTTCCCTTGATGTCCAGAAATCACACATTTCTTGCTTGATTTGTCTTTAGTGTTTTGTAGAGGAAAACACTATTGGGGAAGCCTCAAAGATTTCCCTCTTGTTCGTGCAATTCCCCAAAATTGTGACATGTGTCCTAGAGCTATTCAAAGAAAAACAAGTATTCTCTCCATAGAAGGGATTCTAAATTTTCATGATCATTATCAATCATTAGTAAATCAATGGTCGACATTAAAAATCAAGAATGGTTACCACTAGTTGTGCGTTCAAGGATGTGAGAACATTGATGGAGGATTTGATCCATATATACTCATTTTTAAAGTAAATTGGCTTAATTACATGTTTTTGAATCATTAAAGGCTTAACGTGAAGATTATAGAGAATTTTTTTTGTGGATTTTTGGATGGACTAGGGCTTTCCACAATATTTCTAGTGTTTATGAAATTTTTTGAATAGGAAGTAAATTCAGGCCCCTATTTTATCTTTTTTGGCATATAAAAGTATTATATTTCCAATTTAAGAAGTAAAGTAGGGCTTTGAGAGCGGTGAATTGTTAAAATTTGAAAAAAAACTCTTAGTATCTAAGTTTTATTTTTTTTAAAAACCTAGTTTACATACCCTAGTACCCAATTAAATTAGTCATGGCTAGAACTTTGAGAGGAGTAAAAGGGGGTTTGGATGATGAGATTATGGATCAATTACTAGGCTCTACAAAGAGACCTAGGGTTGGTTAGGGATCTAGAATTTTATGAGATAGAATCGAGGACAAGAACAATTATCATAGAAATGCCATAATCCTATTCATTGCTATGCATTGCTCAAGTATTGTTACAAGAATTTTTTTGCAGACAAGCTAATTTCTAACCATTGGAGGATGAGATTGGGGGAATTAGTATGACCTAATGTTCATTTTTATAAATGTTGACCTACTCAAAGTTGTAGTTAGGTAATAAAATCCCAACATTAGGGATGTTGTTAATAGTAAAGTTTTCACTCTACAAATATTGGATTATATCTACGAGGTTTTTAATTTGGACCAAAATTCTTAATTATCCATATGTTAATTGGGGTTTTTTTGATAGGATCCTCAATAAGATCAATTTTGACCTAGGGGCTAAATGTAGAAATTAAAAGATTTGCTAATGGTGATATGGAACCTTTTAATTATGATATTTTTTGAGGATTACTTCTAGAAAACCTATTTTTCCTTATGTTATGTATTGGGCTTAGATTGTAGAACCCAAATGCTAGTGAAATTGATGGTGTTGGCGATTGGCATCAATGGTAGGGATGTTAATAGACCATATGATTATGTAAGATATGTCATATATGAAATACATAACTTCACCTAGATTATATAGTCATCAAAGTGTATGGTTCTCGAGTGGTTCATCATACCTTTCCCAGAAGTCAGTTCCAGAAAAAATTAAATATTTGGAAATCATGTGGCAACTAAAAAAGGAAAAAATAAATTATTTTAGAAATTATAAGAAGCATGTAATTCTTCCCTCCACCCTTATATTTTCTAACTTCATGGTCACATATACAAAAGGGTTGGAATTTCATCATAATAAGTTGTTGTGCTATAGGATGAGGGTTGGTAATATTATAAAGCATGATCCTAAAAATTTTATTCATAATATTAGGAAAAAGGTTATTTTTTTTGCATTTGTACACAAGATTGATCTTATTGAGGATCCTATCAAAATTTCCCCTTAGCTTCAAAAGCCACAAAAATGAGGGAAAGAATAAAAGAGTACATCTTTCTTACAAAGGAGCATACATAGAGATCTAGGATCCAATCCTAAGGATAATGATAATGCTTGATAATACAAATAGTCTACTAGAAAATGAGCCACTAAAATTCCCATAGAGAGATGAGTCTGGTCCCTTATCATCCCAGGTAGCAGAGCAATAATTCCTTGAGAACATCACACCTTTGTAGTAGGTGGCTCCACATGTAGGATCTCTAGTAGATTATATTATAGCCCTTGATGAATTATGATTCCAATTTGGTTCATGTAATGCATCCCCCTTAAAGATTTGTAGTTGAAACACCATCCATTGATAGGACATATTGATTATTTTTGAGATTGGGGACCAAGTTATCGATGATGTGAGGGAACTAGCTTGCTTTGAATTCATGAAGGATGAATAATTTATTTCTACTAGCGAATTAGGGATTTTATCCTTAAAATTAAAGGAGAAGAGTTGCATCAAAGAATGGAAATCCAAAATCTTGCTGAAGAGAGGAATAAAGGATTTATAACTAAATTCTAGACAAAGTTAGAGGTAGAGATGAAAAACATGATATTGCAAGGTGTGACCCTTGGTCTCCTATTCTTGTGGTAGGCATAGTCTAGTGCGACACTTGGGATTTGTGACATGGTTTAATAACCTCTTGTGGATATTGATCTTGTATAAATCCAATAGCTGTATCGGGCATTAATAGGTCGATCTTTTTGTGCAATGACAACTGCCTATGCAAAAATTGGTATCAGAGTCGAGGTCACAACTTTGAACCTTGTGCTTGTGTTGGGGGGGATTGTTGCAAGGTGTGACCATTGGTCTCCTCCTCCTATGTCAAGCATAGTCCAATGCAGTGCTTTGGATTTGTGACATGGTTTAACCACCTCCTGTGAATCTTGATCTTGTATAAATCTAGTGGCTATATCAGGCATTAACAGATTGATCTTATGGTGCAATGGAAGCCGCTTGTGGAACACATGACACCTGAAAAGGGTAGGAACTTGACAAAAAAATTGGATGCTTTCTATTGCTAGGTTGGGATATATTATTTTCTATAGAAATTGATATAATTAAGAGACAAGAGAGAAAAATCTAGTCTTAGCATCATGAAAGAAAGAAAATTCTTTGTACTTTGGTTTAGGGTTTAACTAGGTAGTTATGAAACCTTATCCATTTGGTCTAATGTTCTTGAGATAAATAAGACCAATGTTATTGATGAAACTAATGGATTAATGAAAAAATTGATATATTCATTGAGATGAGTTTCTATCTCGAGGATAGCCCTTTTGGTTCTTCTCTTGACACTTTCTCATCCACTATTAGATTGGATACCCTACATCACAATGAGATTTCTTTAAAGGATGCTAATCCTCCTAATATTGATGAGGAGTCCTCTTCCACCACTTCATATGATAAAAATAATAATGATAGTTCACATATCCATCATTTAGAGTGTTAGGTCTCAAAAGTACAACTTTTTAAACCATAAGAGGGTTCCAATCTCTTAGTACACCTTTGACCCATGAATGAGGTGAATGAGGTTGATTACCTCTTACTCTTTAGGCTTTGCCAGAACTAGGTGGGTATACCTAAACAATAAGGTAGATTTAAAATTAGATATGGTTCCTAAATTGGCAATCTACTCACTATGGCACATGAGGGTGGAGTAGATGCAGAGCTTTGATAGTTAATTCCTATTGAAAGTATTTAAGACTTCAAGATTGTGGGTTTTGTATGCAATATCCTAAGGATGAATAGTGCCTACTCCTATTGGGTGAATGGAGTGAATGAGTGAATGGTGATTATGGAATGGATGCAAAGTTGTAAGATAAGTAACCTATTATTCAACTTAACTCGAATTACTTAGCACTTGAGATGTTTGCACCTTGTGCAAACTTGCAAGTATGCTTATTATAGTGCTCTTCTTTAATAATCCCAGTGATATCTCCTCAAGTTACTGTGAAAGTATGAAAGGATCTTTAATTCTTAAGTCAATGGAAACCAATAAAAACAACTTCTTTAAATAAAAGGATTTTAAGCCTAGGAAAACACTAATTAAAGTAAACTATCAGAAAGGATTTTAATTCACATCAACTTAGAAACCAATCAACTCTTTCACACAGTAACATCAAATGTGCTTTGATAAATCATGCAGATTTAAATAACTTGAACAAACCACTTTGGAGACAACAAAGTAATAAATGAGCATGAAAATCAACACAGTAATTAAACACCGAAAATGAATTACGATTTATAAATAGTCTACTCCATTATATTACTTCAAAATATAAGCATTATAACAAAAGTCTTTGAAATATGGTATGGATGGGTGGATTATGCAATCTATCTTCTTAATAATGCCTATTCTAATGAAATGAAATGTAATGATGATGATCTCAAAATTAGGACTTGGTTTTCCTATTTGTATCGGAAGCAATAAGTTTCAGGCCCCTTTACAAAAGTCACATTGTTTCATAACTAACACATAATTAGTGGGTATGTGTAGGATCATCATGGAAAAAATAGGCCCTTAAGTGGCAAAAAATTCAGAAAAATTAGAGTTAGGCAACTTGACGTAAAAATTTGAATAAGTTATCTATATTATTTCAAAAATATGTAAGAATAAAATCTATAGAAAATTGAATGTGGTTTCTAAACTACTAGGTTTATTTAAAAAAAAAATCTATTTGGTGAAAATTTGAAATTTCAATGGAGTAGTACTTAAATTTTAGGGAAAAAATAAGAAGTAGGTGTTTGTCTAACTACCCTAACCACAATAAAATGATAATATTTTTTTTAATGTTTTGGATATAAGTAGCTCAGACTCATGTCCAGATGTGATGTATATTTTTTTTGTAATTTGTTTCCAAGTAAATAATTAATTATGATTTTTTTATTACAACTTTAAAAAAATATAAAAACTGGTATGTCTGATCACCTTAACTTTTCAAAACTTCATGAAATTCAATTTTAGCTTTTTTAATCCTAATTCAATTTTAGCTTTTTTAATCCTAATTCAATTTTAGTTTTTTTAATCCTATAGTATGCGAAGCATAGAATGTGATGAATTTTTTGGATTCAAAAAATGTGATACTATTTGAAAGCTATATATGTTTTTCAATTAGCCTATTAATTAGGACTTTAGTTGTAGTTCAAATAGAAAATTAATAATATTAATTTATTAAATTCAAAGTAAAGCATAATGTATATTGGTGGAAATTTGAGAATCTCCTTTAAAAACCCTTTTCGTTTCATCAATTTTGGGTAAAAGAAAGTCGTCAGCCACATACCCTACACATACCCATCATATCACCACTTTTTGGTCCATCATGATCTTGCACATACCTTAGCACAAAAATTAAAATATTAAGATTTTGCTAGTGGATGCACTACAGTCCATTAATCTCCAATCAAGTTCCCATGGTCATCTAAGACATGTTCAAGGCTCATGAACCATGATCGTGTATCCAAAAATATCAAACTTTAGCCCCTGTCATTCTTCTCTTACTTGGTCTGTGAAATGAACAAGTTGATCTTTGAAAAATGCTCCACGTATTTGAATTATGTATGATGTCTTTCATAGCATATTCCAATTCAAAGATTCTCCCAAGTTGCTAATGCATCCTCTTAAGAACTTCCTCTTCATCATTAATTGAATCAGGAATAATTGGTAGGTAGTGAGCAATTTCATCCTTCCATGTATCCTGATATTTCAATTCTATTTCTTTAAAAAAATTGGGTAGGGCCATACTCAGTGGTTGATTGAAATCACTCAACTCTTGTGTCAGGATATTATGGAAGTCCTTAATAGCTTTCATGAGTTCCTGGTATTCTTGTAGCACAAAAGAGTTATCCTCTTTCCTTGTAATGATCTGGGATTCTACCTCCTTCATCCTATTACTCAATCTAGTATTTTGAAGTAATGTTCCATATGTTTTATCATGAATATGCTAAACTTGTTTAGCATGTTTGTACATATCTTCGAATCTCATACAAACTATTTTTTATGCCATTTCAAAGGTATTGGTTTTAAGCTTTCCCTTTAACTCTTCCTATGATTCCTTCTACTCCTTTTCATGCCTTCGCTTCAAATATGTAGTTTCTGACATTGTTTCAAGCACTTTCCTTTCATTGTTTAACCAATGGAGGATAGAGCCTCGAAGAAGAAGAAGGCAGTCTATCCTTGTAGCTGATCAACTCTTTTAACCTTTCATTTTCTTCTATTAGTCCCTTGTTGTCACTTACTAGTTTCTGAATTTGAGCCTTTGTGACTTTGGACACATTCACATTCAAATCAGTAGTTTCCATGGGATCTGCTTCTCCTACTCTTTGCACCAAAAGATGTCAAAAAATCTGATCATGATCAACTAGGGAAGGCTCTTTCCCTGGTGGATAGAGTGCCCATAGTTGCAAAGTAGTATTATTGGGATTAAATCCTAATCCAGTGTAGATCTTGTCACCACTTCATCTGTTAAGTGCAAGGTTTTATTTTTTCTCTTTAGAAAACTATCAAATACAATGGTTGAGTTGATATTCCATCCTGGAAGGATCATTACCCCAAATTTTTTCAACAATGCTCTTCCTCTCTCAACATTCATTTTTTTCATCTCCCTATCAATTTCATACTAAAGTTCTTTTAAAGAATATGCTTCCTTCTCAAGGTCAATGTTCTTCAACCTCTCCCTTACCACCTTTCCTTTATATTTATATACAAAACTTTAAATTCAGGAGTCTAGACAAAGGCATCATCTACAATGAACTCTTGATTGGCTTGATGCCTCACATCCTAGGATAGATCATCAGAAGCTTCAAATTTTACTATGCTCCTTTCCAATGGAATTTCATATGGGGAAATGATAGGAGCGTTGATCTGTGTGACTTCTTCTCCCTCTTCAACATCATCTTCAACAATAATTGGGGCATTAACTCAGAATCTTACCTCTAGGGTAGGTTGTGGTGACAAATGGCCTAGTGTTGTTACATTTTCTACTTACCTCCAAGAGCCAACATTTCTTCTTCTTTCAAATGCCACTGGAGGTACATCCTTTAGTATCTCTTCTTCATGTAGAAGCAAATGTTCAACTCTTTCCATGGGGTCCTGAATTTTGGGAAAAGCTTCTACATAAGATGGGTTAG
The DNA here is from genome assembly GCA_007258455.2 of Sequoia sempervirens. Taxonomy (NCBI): domain Eukaryota; kingdom Viridiplantae; phylum Streptophyta; class Pinopsida; order Cupressales; family Cupressaceae; genus Sequoia; species Sequoia sempervirens. The sequence goes on from VDFB02271358.1 coordinate 11,862,343, forward strand.
TGTTTAATCTCTAGGCCTTAGCAATAACAATCATATTGTATACATTTGCTCGAGCATGATCAACTGACTATCCTCACAATTCCTGATAACATCATCAACATCAAACTTATGCTCATATCCTTTCAATTTATGAGAAACTTGGGCATCATTTATAAAGTGCTCAGGGTCAAAATTATTCCTCTTATTTACAATTGGCAAGCCATAATAATTTAACTTGCTTCCAACCAAGTCATACCCTGAATCAACAATAATGGTGAAATCACCAAAGCACAAAGTAGAAGGCATGCAGTTTTTCCTTCCATAGCTTTTCAAATGCATAAAGGCTAAATAAGACAATTGTATTATAATCTCAAGATAAGAAACTCTATCCAACATAGTCTTAGGAAGCAAATATGGTGTTTCCTCAAATCCATAGACTCTAATGATAGTACAATCTGAAAACACATACCAATCTCCCCAATTGTGGTTTATCTTTCCATCATGGCCCTTCTCCTTTGGTCAAAGAAACTTCTATACCTCAGGGGATAGATTATAACCACATTTACGACCAAGCAATTTATACAAGGGTTTGATAGAATGCTCCTCAAAGTACAAGTAGTGGGATCTCCTACATCTACTATCCCAAACTGATGTCCACATTTGCATTGGTCTTGAATTTTCATCACTATCCAAATCTTTTACTCTCAATTCTTCTCCCTAGATTCCCATCACTTGACCCTCATACAATATCATATTCATAAGAAGTGAATAGTGCTTGAAATTGATAGCTTCACTGTTGTTCTTAATAGCATTAAGAGCACTATTAATGGCCTGTAATAGATACTCTACATAATCATAGGGTTTAGTATCTTGACTTTGAATGTCCACAACCAAAACCATGGGAGCTATAGTCATGTTAGTAGGGGCCTCAATTCCCAACACTTGGCCAGCTGAATAGTATGTGTACTGATAATATTATTCAAACAATTTTATAGAAAATGGGGGTTTTTTATTGCTAGAAAACCTCATAGGTTGATTTCCCATAACCTTGGGTTTGTGCAGAGGCAACTTCCACCTCTTGTAGCTCATATCCATAGAGCCATACTCCTCAAACAAGTCTCTTAGCTGTAATTTCATTTTCAAAGAAGTATCTAATTGGAAAACCATACAAATATAGTCCCTTGTCATGATCATAAACCATGACCCATCATGCAAATGAATTTCCCTTGTTTTGGGATTATAATTCTTTGCCAGTGCTTTAATTAATTCTACCTTCACAAAAACATTTGGCATTACTAGTTTCCCTAAATTCAAATTTCGTGGATTCAAGACCAGGATATAGTTGTATTTCTTTCTATAATGATATATGAATAAATTGTAGCCTCTTTATGGAGTCCATACATCTCCTAGATTCTTATGTTAATCTTCTAGGGTCTCACATGATGGGTTTAACTGAGCTATTCTTCATGCTTTTGGCCCAAACCTAGGACATTGATCTATTAAGTCTTGACAGAGCAGTCTACTTTCAGTTTTTTTCCTCTTTTCTCTCTTCTTTTTTGGGGTTTTATCCATTACAACCTTAACAATGCTATACTTCAAGCTATAATTAAAAAATTATGTTCAGCTGAGCCAAGGTGTACTTACTTGAGTGAATGCTGGAATTACTAAGCTGCTTGCTTTTGTCCCACTCTATCCTTTAGATACTTAGCCACAATGTGCAATGAATTTTCATTTCTTAGAGGCTGAATTTATTGAATTTTAGTACGTTTAAGCCAACTCTAGTTCATAAATGGCACTCATTCCACCCTTCCTATCAACTTGCATATTAATGGCAGTTGTCTCTTCGATGACTTAATCTATCAAATCAATCTGGTGACAATTATTTCATATTTTGTCAATGAGATTCTAATCACAATGTTTACATCTCTCTTCGATATCCTTGGCTATCTTTTGAGAAATGTATAAGAGTCATTCAGGTTTCTCTCATTGATTTTACAATGTCTCTTTGATATTTACTTCCCAGCTCACCCCCTCACAGTCCTCTTTTTTGTTGATGAGACCGGTGGATTTTTCTTACTGATAATCCTATGTCTCCTTGACATGTATTTATCTCTTCCCTTGGTAGTGATACTTGCTAATGATGCCTATGTGACTTTGTTATGTTGGGGAGACCTGTGGTCACCTCTCTTTGACGTCCCCTAGTCTCATCGATAACTTGTACGAAAATGTCGGGGAGACTTTTGATAATGTCTTCTTGATATTTTTGTGTCTCCTTGACATATCATTTGTTAGGATGTTGATGAGGCCTTATCTAATGTTTGTTTGATATCTCTATCTTTCCAACACTTTACTCTCTGAGTGTCGAAGAGACCTCTTTGCTTCTCTCTTCGATATGTTGATGTCTCTTTAACATTGTTGTTTTGTCAGTGCTTGTTCTACCCATGATTTATTGTTCATTTTATAATAATCTCTTAGTGTCCAAGTGATGTTTTTATATTTCCCAAATGTTGAAACTCGTATGATTTGTCAGTGAGACATGCCAGATTCTCTTCTCGACATGTCCAAGTCTCTTAGACACATCATTCTTTAGGCTAGCGGGAAGACATTTGAATACGTCTCTTAGACATTTGGGAGTCTCAAGTACATTTTTTATTAGGCCTTTCTACTTGTGTCAAAGAGACTATGATGAGACTCTCTCTGATATGGCATTGTCTTGGTGATATGTCATGAGCTACTAGGAGAACATTTCAGGCAGGGACTTCACTTTATTGCAATGATCAAGGGCCTCATTTTGGTACTTTATATTAATGTCAATTATTACGAAATGGAGATGGGGCATATGGTGGATGTGGGAGGATGGGTGAAAATGGAGGTGCACAAGACAACCAATGTGGAATTTTTAGCTCTAACATAGAGGGTGATGGTTCTCCTCCATATTATCCATATTCTAAAGCTTTAGAGCCTCTTTAGCTTTACTAAATATTGCATTTAGTCGGGGATTGTGCAGGGTATCCTTCATACCATAAAAGAAGAAGACAATAATTTTAGAAGGATCCACATCTCTTTATTTCTAAAATTTTGATCCACAATCCTTTCAAGAAGCTTCTCGTGTTGTTTTTGTGAAGCTTCCCATGCCCTCACGTGGCTCCACATAGAGTTACTGGCTTCTACCTAGAGGGTAATATAGAAGAATATTATTTCTTGTGAAAATCATGTGGTTCCTTCATGCTATAGGAATGGTCTTTTCATGAAGGATCCACAAGTTACACAAGAAGTAAGCTAAGTGGATTGCCACTATATTTAGGGTAATCATAATTATGAGATTCACTATGTAGTGGGCATGCATTTTTAGTTGGTGGGACACATAGGTTTAGATTAGACAAGAAAATTTCAGGATCACAAGCTTACTTTAGTTTATTTCCTTACTCTTGGTTTTGGTCTAGCTTTTTTTGATGAAGAAGCACTATGTTATTTCTCTTTCATTTGTAGAGATTGAGAAACACAGATTTGTTAATAATACTACTAAGGACATTCAACATCATAACATTCTCATAGATTTTTGTATTCCCTTTCCGAAGAGTACAATTATCTTTGTGACAACCATAGTGCAATATAGAAATCTCACAATACAGTCCATCATTAGAGAACCAAAAACATTGAGATCCAAATGCACTAAATTTAATAGATGATTTATGAGTAGATACTTAATCTCAAGTATTGTTTGTCCTTAAATCAGATTGTATACATGTTCACCAAACCCTTCAATGATGGAAATTTAATTCATTTGTGAGTTTTTATTGTGCTACAATTAGTGTCCTCTCTAGGGGGAGCTACTTGGTCCTTCTCTTTTATTTCTCTCTATTCTAGGTGATGTTCTCTCCCTATTGTGGGGGGACTTCTTATTTGAGGGTAATTTACTATGTACATGGGTACTTAACATGGTTTAATTTTGTAGGACACATCATATTGCCACCAACCTAATCTATTCTTAAGGGGGGTTTTAGTGTAGGCTTTTATTTTTCCTAGAGGGTAACTTATTTTTCCCTATTCATAGTTTTTTCCTACACTTTTATTAATATTTCTTGGGTTAAAAAGGTTAGTTTAATAATTTAATAAACAGGAGATAAAGTGTTGAGGTGACACCATCCTAAAATGGTAGATCATTTACTATATTGATCACTTTATTTGATATTTGTGGGTAGTCCCTATTGGATGGTTTACCACCTCCATCCTCTACCTAGTCCTATATAAACTCACTACCTAGCTTTTATTTGTAACTTGATATATTTTAATAAAGTTACCTCATTCTCACATTTTATATATCTCAGAGTCACTTTCTTACATTATTTATGTTTTTCCATTTTATGTAGCTTAAAATTTCTCTCATCAAGTTCCTTGGGTTATCAATCTATTGTAGATTTCTAACAATGAATTTCATCTTTTCTTAATTTGACAACAGAATAAATTTTTATATGAAATTAATTATATTTCAAATATTTCTTCATAATTGTCTTTTATTTAGTGTACTCCCTCAATTAGAGGAGTCCCTTCATATTATGATATTTAACACTCCATCTAAGACTATTTTATTTATTTGATGTAGGTTGTGAAATTTTTGAATACCTCTCTTATTGTTCCTATTAGAATCTAATGAATCCTTGATTATTTTTTCACCATTCACTATTATTATAATTTTGTAATGCACACTAATATTTTCAATATATTCTTCTTTATTACCATCTTTCCCCTTTCTTCAATATATTCCTTTTCTAAAAATTCTGTAGAAATTGTCTCAATTACATTTAGATTTATCTTACCTACATCAATTCCATCTTTCACTTTATTCATAGACACATAATTTGTAGAGTATTCAATGTTGATTAAACTAAAATTACTTGATTGTCCTCAAAATTAATTTATTAGATTATGAATGATCCCTTATTTTTATGTATTATATTATTCTTCCCCCCTTAAAATACATATTACTCTCCATAAATTTGTAGCTCAACTTTGATACAAATCAAGAAATGTGTTTTAAAATAATATAGATTAGTTGAAACTAAGAAACATAAAAAACATCTAATAAAAATGAACAATAATTAAAAATTTTATTTTCAGTTAAAATTCAATAATTATATATATTATTTATTTTTATTATTCTATCATAAATTACCTTTATATATTTCCCACTTCAAACATACATCATGCATACGTGTTATTAATGTCCATTTTTAAAATTTATTTGCATGAAATTCCAAATATTCCTACATTATTCTACCATTAGGTATAACTATGTGCACATATGAATAATATTTCCTTTTAGTCACTTTTTAGTTTAAATTGTTCCTAAGTGTGGTGTGGAGTCTAGTTAATGAAAATTTCCAATACTAAGAACTAGTCAATATCTACATTCTCCAATATCGAAACCACATAGTTATAATCAATTGAACATCCATAATTAATCTACAATTATAGATAGTTTAATGTAAAAGCACGTCTATTATTTTCCTATATGTAAATTTTTCTTGCAATAGAATATTGTCTCCACGTGAAGATTTGTGTAACATTCATGTAGAAATGTTTTTTTAATTTTAAATTAAAAATTGATGACAAGATATTTTTGCACCTTTTTAGTATTCTTTAACATCCTTGATCATTTTTCACATATAACTATATTATTATTCGAGTTAAGAGCTTTATATTTAAACTTTTTTTTTTATAAACCTTTATTAAATTTCTCACTATATATATATTTATTTCCTTTTATAATTTATGTTATAAAATTATTACATTATTGTCCATATATTCAATTTTGTTCTATGGAATTATAGTGCTTCCCATATGATTAAATTTTTGGTCTAACATTTCTTACAATATAGCCATACTTTTAATTTGTTTTATCAAATTAGAGTAGTTATGCGTATAAGAATAAATTTATGGTAGAAAATTAATATGATTATACATGATTATACCATGTTTTAATTTTTACTATATCCATGTATCTAAATTTTCTTCATTAAGATACACATTTTTATTATATGTTTTCCTTTTTTGTGGTATGAAACTATTTTTGACTAGTTCAAAAGCAGCCATAGGGGGCTAAACCCTTGTATTAGTATATTAGAAATATGGAAATTACAGAGTGCCAAAATAAGGCATATTATTAGACCTAAATACAACCTAAATCTAGCTCCATCAAGGAAAAAGTGGAGCATGAACAATATTTTATCATTTTCATGTCTCACAATATGTGTTTGAGGATAAACCATAGATGAAGATAAATTCTAAGTTTGAAGCAGTGTGGTTTAGCTATGGGAATTTTCTTCCCCTTTTAAGTCCTTGTGGGACTCTCTGCCATTTGTTGAGTGCTTAAGAATGTTGCATCTTTGTAAAAAGCTGAAATTTATGAAGGAGTAGATAAAAGAATGGAATGTCAAACATTTGAAAAAAAAATTACAGGGAAGAAAAGAATTGAGAAAGATTTGTCTGATTTGCATGATACAATAATTAAAGATGGAATGGGTCATTTTTGTTTTAAAAAATAAAAATCCTTGAAATTTGATCTAGATGAGATCCCGAGGAGGGAGGAGGTGTACTAGAAACAAAAGTCAAGAGAGCTTTGGTTGAGGGAATGAGACATAAACAATTTTTTTTATGCCTCAACCAAACTTAGAAGGAAAACAAATAGTATCATATCTATCCAAGGTGAGGGTGGTTTGACTCTCACCTCATAAAAGGAAATTGAAATAGAGGCAATTAGAATTTTCAAAAATCTCCTTACTCCTCTATCTGATAATGGTTTGTTTGATTCTTCTGTTCTTGATAACATACCAAATTTTATATCTAGGGAACAAAATGAGATGCTTATGAGTGAGTTTACTCGAGAAAAGGTTAGGAAGGTGGGTTTTTCTATGGCTTTATATAGGCTCTAGGTCCATATGGATTCATAGCTCTGTTTTTCCAAAAATATTAGGATTTTGTTGCTAGGGATGTGCTTTTGGCTTTGGAGGAGTCTCAAAAAAGTTGTAAGATGCTCAAGGAAATAAGTAACACATTTTTCTCCTTGGTGCCAAAGAAAAATAATCAAGTTACATTTTTTTTTCTATATACCTATATAATACAAGTTACAAGATTTCATAAAATTCGTTTCTATCTGAATGTCCTCTTTAATCCCTCTAGATAATTATTTCTAAGGAGCAAGGGTGTTTTTTTCCCAAGAAATGAAAATACATATGGAGCTATTTTTGCACATGAAGTTCTCCATTCCATAGTTGAGGAGAAGATTCCTATTATCATCCTAATTAGATATGATGAAAGAATATGATAGGGTTAATTGGAATTTTTTGCTAGCAGTGCTTCAAAAATTTAGGTTTGCTAATGGTTGGTGTAAATGGATTGGTTCCTATATTTCAAGACCAAAATTATCAATTTATGTTAATGGATCTCCTTATGGGATTTTTTCTTCCTCTCAGGGGGTTAGGTAGGGGGACCCCTTGACTCCTTTCATTTTCATTCTTATGATAGAAGAATTGAGTAGGACTATTTTATCTTGAAATGAGAGGAATATCTAGAAAGTATTTCCCATGACCTATTACACATTCTTTATTTATTGATGATACACTCTTGTTTGGTCAAGATACTCTCTCATAAGTATAATAAAAGGAAAAAGTTTTATCTGCATATATGGCTTACTCTAGACAAGAAATTAATAAAGATAAATCTAAGATATTTTTCTTGAATGTGAGGCCCCTGGTGAGTAATGAGATTATCCAATTTTGTGGCTTCAAAATAGATTCTCTTCCTTGTAGATATCTTTTGGTTCTCTTCTTCAGAAAAGAAAAACACTCCTTTTGGGATAAGATCATTATCTCTACATATCATACAAGATATTATTGTGGAAGTGTAAAAGGCTTTCTTCGTTTGGTGTTGATCATCAAAGCTTGCACCTCCTCGACAACCTTATGGGAAATTCAGCGAGTGGGGGACAAATTTGCACCTCACTAAATACCTCTGGGATTTTTATAGAAAGTTGGCTCTTCTTTGTGTTCGAAGGAAAAGGTAGAAGGAAATGGAAATAAAATATAAAAATGGTGATGTGCCAAAGCTTTCACAACATTTCAAACCTTAAATTATTTCCTATGGATGATATAATAGACACAAAATGCCACAAACCCTTCATTGTTGGGAAGAGAACGAGCAATAAAGGCTAATTAAAAGCATAGTGTAGTCTTTCAAATCTCTCCATGGGAAGCACCCATTAAGGTCCGATCAAACATAAGAAAACTCTATAAGTTAATAGAAATATCCAAAAATTGGAGAAACTCTTCCTCCTTTTATGGCATAATATGGGAAATAACAACTTTTATAGAAAATGGAGAAGTTCAAAAGACATAATCTGATTTCTAAAAATTATTATTCAACGTAGAAGCTTACATCATGAAAATTAGCTACCTGAACTATCAAAATAAGCTTAACACAATGTTTTAACATGAAAGAGAATATAAAGAAGAAACTTGACAAAGGACATAACATGCACAATTTCAAGGTTTTCTTCTAAATAAATCAAACTTCAATATCAAATAAGCTGAAAAACAAAGGTCTAATGCCAATCTGATGATAGTTTGAGTTAAAATATAATATGGTAGAGAATAGCAATATTCCGCAAAACTTGCTACTTTTGAAAATATAAAAACTCCCTAACTAGATCTATCTACTCTGAAAAGGTATTTGAAGTAACTTCCTTTTTTTTGAAAAAAATTCGAGGAAAAACTATAATATTTTTTAACTTCTACTGCCATTCACTATTTATAGCCTGGAAGAAGAGAACATTGCCACCAATTGTTCTAGAAGTAAAATTGCCAAATGCCTGCAAATGATAGCCCATGATCCAATTATAGATATTGATTAGATTGTAGCAATCCCTTGTCATTAGTTCCCAAATTCTTCATTAATTTCCTTAGATATTTAGCAAAGATTGCAATTAGATCTTAAAAAATAGCCTGGAAAAATATGATTGATTGATCATATAGATTGATGATGTTGACTCGAAGGTTCCACCTCAAAAGCAAGAAAAACCTAGCACATTCTGACAAACTCCATCTGAAGAAGTCACTCCACAAAAAAAAAAACTTGTGTGAAGTGAAGAGATGACATATCGAGTTGGAGGGGAATCTTAGATTTATGAAAATGGCTTTAGAAAGAATCCCCGCTTAGTTGACACGTACCTCGGCTCACTCCCAAAAGGAAGACGATAAACAAAATCCATGTAGCCACCACATGGATTGTTGCACACGTTTTGGAACAATATTTTTACTTTTAAATGTGGATCCATCTTGAAGCCAAAAAATGTAAGAGCCAAAAACTAAAAGATTAAGGGAAAAATTTTCTTTATAGTTTTGGCGAATCGTAGGGGGCCTTCTCTTGTGGAGGCACGAACCTAGAGCTTTGGAATTTCTTGGATTTTGGGGAAGGAAATATGTTGTACCTCCCAATCCAAATCAGTGGGCCGGAGAATGAGAAGAATCTCATATGTTAGATCCAACTAAAATATCTCCTTAAAAGAGAAACCCCCCCACCTTGATGAAACAACCTTGATGCAGTAATAGAGCCGAGAAAGGGGAAGAATCTCCTTCTCAATTTCATGATCCTTTCCTTTTAGTAGATATCAATCCTTTCAATATCGAAAGAGTCTCAGATTCTTGCTTTGTAGCCAATTCTTGGAGGCAAGCTTCCCTTTCTTTCATATTTCCTTCCACCTGGATTTTCTCCTAGAGGGCGTTTGTTAGTTCAAAACTCAACCTTTCGACTTCTTGATCATGAGCCTATAAAATTGAATTGATGTCTTACTTTTCTTTCTTTTTTCTTTCTGTTTCCACTTAGGCCTTTTGTAGATAAGGAAGCCTGAGATCGGATGGTTTCCAACTCTTTTTGCATATTTTGGTACTCAATGTTTGTCTGGTGTTCAACAATAAGCTTAACTCTTAGCTTTTTGATCTCAGCATAAGGCTAAATCTACTCACTTTGGGCCTCCTTAAGAAACTTAGTCACTTCTCCTTGCTAATATTGTATTTGGATTATGTGAGCCATTGCAACCTCTCTGCCCTTGAAATTTGTCTGTAGCCTATTCACTATATCCTTTATATTTACCACCTCTACCTCCTTCTTCTTCAACTTTCTTTCTAGCCTTTCTAATCTATGTAGACCACTTTCTCAGTGGCCTTAGCTAGAACCACCTTATCATGTGGGTGAGTTTCATTTAAATCCAAACCCATAGCTCTGATGTTGTAATCTTCCATTTGCATTTCTCCCTTAGGCTTGGATATGAGTGGCTTCATGGTAGTTATTAGCAAGGAATTCTACTCCTCATTGAAACAAGCCTCAATTTTCATAGTAGTTGGCTATGCAATGGCTTTTATTTGTAGCTTTTTCTTTCTAGCTTGTTGGGCCTACTTTGTTGCATTGAACTGACCTTGGAGACTGCAAAGTGTCAATGCTTTGTGTAGAAATGGAGGCACTTGGAGGGAGATTGAATAGGGTGATGGAAGGAGAAATCTTGGTTGTATGGGTTTGTGGAGAGGCAAAGGGGAGCGTTATCATAGAGAACAACGAGATAAAATATAGATATTGAGCAAGGGGAATACTTGTTAGAGTGAAAAGTGAAGCGGAAGGAAAGGGAGACATTTTCCCAGGAGCAAATGGGCTTGGAGAAATTGGCAACATGGATGTTTCAGCTCACGACTGAAGCAAACGATGCTCATTCAACGTGTTGGGTTACTTCATAGGGTTGACTGTTGAAAATGGTTGGTGGTTCATTTAGGATGAAAAGATCAAAATTCGTGGATGGAGGACCCTTTTCCATAGATGTGGGTAGAGGAGTAACTAGAGATGTAGAGGTAGAAAGAAGAGAGGGAGCAAAAGTTACCTAGGCTGTTGCAGCCAAAAATCCTTGCAAAGCTGACTCCACTTCTTCTTCTCCTCTAATTGGCGTGCCAAGTATACTTAGGTCTTGGACTCATCTATACTCTTTAGCAGTCGATTCTGCCAAAACCTAGTGTTCAGTAACAGTGGTGGACCTTTTTGGGGAATGTTGGGTTCATTTTCCTTTACTTCAGGCATTGGTGGAGGATGTGACCTGTGAGTCCTTGAGCTTAGATCTTTTTCTCTTGTTTGGTTCTTGAGGTTGGGGAGTATAGAGTGGAAGCTCCTTTGGTTCCACCTTGTGACTGGGCTCAAAATTACTACCCTCGGCATCAACCTCCTTGTTGTAAATCTCATTGAACCTTTCATCATGTGGTTAGAGGTCTCCATACATGGTATTGAGGCACTTCATTTCCTATCAGAACCTACATAAATCTACTTTCTTTCTCTCTGACCACCCTAGGCACTTTAAGTGCATATTAAAGGACTTGCCTATTAGGAGGTTCCTCTGGTACTCCATAGTCTAGATGCATAAATCGAGCCATGGTGCCCACTTATCTGGTATGTGGGCCAAGTCGACATATAGTTTTGGCCTTTCTCCAGTTAGTTTCTTTCTTGACTCGAAATACTCCCGATTCTCATTCCTCAAAGTTGGGAGGTGCCTTATTAGGTTGTAATCCCATTTGTCGCAAATGAGAACCAGACCCAAGTATGCCAATTTTTTAGTAAGCACCTCTTGTGCCTTCCACTTTACAAGCATTACCTAACTATTGGTGGTAATGAGGGGAGTTTGAAAGAGTGCAATTTTGTGCCTTCCAATGCCATAAGTGTTGTCGACAATGGTTTCCTGATGACATGCCTTCGAGGTGAAAACCATATCCCTTACAAATTTAGGGAGCCTGGAAGGTTCCTTGAAAAAACCATGGAATCTAATAAAAGTGAAATCATCATCAAGGAAATAATCCACTGGTAGCTATGAGCCCTTTATCCATTGCAAGACTTCAAGAGGAAAATGGATCGAAGGGTGCAAGAACAAGTCTAGAAGTATCAGCCTCATGAAATAATCCACAAACCAATAATAATCCCATGATTTTGAAAGCACATGGGTCCAAACCAAAATTAGCTGGTAGAGACCCTTTACATCAAACCTAAATAATGACAAACTTCTCTTAAGAAGAATTTTAATGCAAGATAAAGTGAACCAAAAAAGAAGAATACCTAAATTTACATTTAGTATTGTAAGTCCTTAATTGTTCAAGCATCCCCTTAGCTATTGCCTCAAAAAAATAAAAATACTTATGGTTTTTTTCTTTCTTAAGAATGAAAGAAAAGCCTATTTTAAAAGGATGGAAAAATTCATCATCATCAAAACTAAAAATACAGGCCAACATCGAAGAAACAGACTATGTATCTTGTTTGAATTTTTTGTGCGCTAGAGGGAAGAGAAACTGATCTCTTTCCAACCTTTCCTTTGTTTTGTCTTCGTAAAATTTTAGCTGCCTATTTATTGTTGTCTAGATCTCTTCCATTTCTTCCTGCTTGAAGCTCTTGGAATCCTAGGTTTTAGGGATACACAACATATCCCAGATAGCAACCACACTAATTAAGACCTTTATCCTTATGTTAATAACCCCTATCTCTTTGTCGAACCTTTTAACACATGCATCCACTAGATCTGGACATGGGTGAAGGGAAGGCAACATGAACTATGGAAAACAACAATTCCAAAGTCGTGAAGAAAAACCTTCAACTGAACCATGCTTAACCATTTGTTGTAATACCCATTCCCTAAGGCTTTTAGGGTTAGCCAACAATTTTGGGTCAAAAATGTTGTCTGCAAAATCCAACACTTCCTCCTTCTTAACATGGTTTCCTGCTTGCACTGATTTGGTATAGGAAAAATTTCATTCTTCTGGCACAGGGTCATTGGTGAATGATTCCCTCCCAAAGATATTAGTGTAACCTAGTCTTTTAGATGAGGCTCTAGCCTTTCTACTAGACATTGATGCTTCTGCCATTGTTATGCCAAAAAATTGTAGAGAGCCTTGTCTGAAAAAAGGCCACTTGTTGTCTAGTTACTTAGAAAAATTTACTTTTAGATGCATTAAATTCCTCTTTCACGTACATGTAGTTAAGGAACTTCCATTATTGTTGGTCTTCTAAATGCTACCACTACGTCAATACGTGTGGATTGGAGATCTATATCCCTTGAGAATGTAAAATTCATCATGAGAATGTAATTAGTACATTCTTCCTACCACCTCTTCCACAAATAAGCCTAATGCATTGGAAAGTGTGCTTTTAGCCATGGGAAGCATGCTTTGAATTGTATAAAGCACTTCGAAAAGATGTGTTTATTTAATTTGTTAGGACTTAGTGATTTAATAAACATCTTTGTTGGAATCAAGGAACACTGAGAGGGGGGTGAATACGTGTTCTACAAAATTTAACTTTATTAACTTGATCTTTAAACCACATAACATTTAACCAAAAGAAAGATGCAATAACACAATGAAATCAACCAGAACACCATAACATAAAGATTTTCATGTGGAAACCTTGTTAGGGGAAAAACCACGGTGGAGGTTAATCCATAATATGAGTATACTCAAAATAAGTGTTTACAAATGGGGAATGCACATGCATTTAGGCACACTGCCTAGAGCTCACTGTTCAAATACAAAAGGCTTACTACCCAAAAGAAGACTCACTCTCTTACAATCACATATAGATAATTGGAGTGGATGAACTATGAGATAGCATTTGCTAATGCTTGAATATAGTTCTGGTTAAGCACATTGACAACATTCTTCATATTCTATCTGATTCTGCTCTTAAAACTCTATCTGCTTTAATTTGAATCACCAATATTTGTTTTTCTCAAGTGAAACTATGCACAATCGATCTATAATACTTCTAAATTTTGCATCATATCACATCACATCACAAAATGATATGAATAATCGATTATATATATCTACAACTAGATATTACATAAACTGCATGTCAACTTTAACAAAATATGAAACATGTACAAACTGTCGGCTCAATCCATAAAAAATTATCAATGTGAACAAACAATGTCAGCCAAAACATAGTAAGGACCCAAAACAACATGTCTCGAACATGAAACACCTTAAGCAATTATGCCTCGAATATCTACAACACACTACACTCAACTAGTTGGCCTTTCTGCACTATTAGACTAAAAATCAATAAATCGGATCTTCTAACTTGCACACCAATCAATACGAGGACCTATGATTCAAAGATAAGATATTTCATACATAAAAATACCTTCCTTTAGATCCAAAACACAAAATGATAACATGAAATTACATATAAGTCAATGTACACAACTCTGTCAGATTCCCTATTTTAGCTTTGACAGTTAACACATATCTTCAATCTGACTTCCAGTATAAGCAAATACTGAGGCATGGATGGTATTACTAACTAGATTTTACATCAATGACAACACCATATGACTTGTCCAATGTCTCTTGCCAACAATCTCCCCCTTTGGCATTGATGGCAACACTTAGTGAAAAATGACTAAGTGTCAGAATTAGTACCAACATGAATACACTGCAATCCTCAAAACTTCAAAAAAAAATTTAATCACAACTCCCCCTGAGATGAATATGAATTTTTTCACTGTCCCATGCTCCCCCTTTGACATCAATTGTAAAGACGGGAATTTGCATACCAAAATTTCTATGAAAAAACTATATATGTACAAACATGCTTTTCTAACTTACATGGACTGGAATATGTTTGTAAAATTGTTCTTCAACAGGCTTAAACTAGAGTCCCAACCCTTTTTGAGACTCTCCAAAATAGTCATGTGACCACAAAACAAGTAGGATTGCATCTCTGCTGATTCAAGATTTGTTGGATCATTGACAACCATAACATCTCGTGCTTCCTTCAATGCACTAAGCATTGTCTCCATTTTAGGACCAATTAGTCCTCTGAGCTCACATACCCTTTCAACAATTCTGTCTTTTTCATGCTTCAAAATTTTAATTTTTTCAAGTAGGGATATGAATTGACCTTCTTGCTTATGCACAAAAATGGTTAGAGGATCAAAGGTTTGAGAAATATCTGCTAACTATTTCTTATATTCCTTAATTTTCTTCTCAGTGACCTCAGTGAATTTTGACAAGGATAAGCATGAATTTTAGATATTCCCACCCTTAGATAATGCACCTTGAATTTTCTTTGCACATGTAGCTAATAAGAATTTATCATTAGAAATCATACACTTCAATCTACTGAACCTATTTGCATCAAATTCTTTCTAGACCTTATCCCCAGCTGACTTTTGAAGAGACTCAAAGTGAGTACTTATAAAGTTGATGAGTTTCTTTAGGTGACCAGAGGGAGAATCAGACGAGTCCTTGACATGTGTGGGCATGATCTTCTCCAAGATACCAGATGTAAGACTTAGCAACTCACTGTCCTCAATGTGAGATTTCAATATCTCCTCCCTTGCCTTGTCTTAAGCAAATGATGCTACCTTTAGCTTCTGAATAGGAGATAGAGTGGCCAAGTTGATAGGACCTTCAACCAATTTAGGGTCAAACTGCTCTTTTTTTTCTTCTAAAAACTTCTTTGTGTCCTTTCCAGTGTCTCTTGCTTTCATAGCAACCTCCTTTCCCTCAGCCTTCTTTTCTTTAGTCATATATTCTTGCTTGGCTTTGGGAATCTCTATTTCAACAACTGACATTTCTTTATGAGTTTTAGTATCCATGGAAATTTTAGTATCTCACATATCTAGAGGATTCTAAGTGTCCTCAATTGTGCCTTCTTTCACTTCTTCAATTTCTAGACTAGATGGAACATCATCATCATGAGTTTCTTTAGAGACTGTAAGGAAAGCTAAGGTAAGGAAACAACTCTCCTAACGTCAAAACCTGAGGGGAGAATGCAAAGACACTTTTAAATTTTACAATTACAGTCCAATTAAGATGCACTTGAAAGAGACAACAGAAACAAAGAATTAAACATACACATATGAACACCTAATTTACATGGGAAAACCCTTATGGGAGAAAAACCCACCACACCAAGAGAAGTCACTTAGTATTATAGTAATAAAGATTACATACAGAGATTAGACTTATCTTTCTGATGTCAGTTTACAATAGCAAATTCAATTGACCAACCTTGTACAAAACATCCAAGTTACAATTCTTACTGAATTGAATTCACACTGACCATACACCGAACTGTTCATCCAACTGTTGATCGAACCAAATATCGAATATTATTTGCAATTCCAAACTATATTCATGTCATTCCTTTCTGTTGAACTTCCACATAGAACTGCCACAACGAACTATCTTCCAATGGTTCTCATTCGGCTTCTCTGGTTGGTAGAATACAAGCCATGTAGGATAGTCTTCACTTAGTCAAAAGCTTTCAATTAGTGTTGGCATGTCGACGAGACACTAACCGTGTCTCCCCGATGCCACAAAGCCAGCATTCGATATCACCAAGAGTCCACACTATCGGCAATATGTTATACCGAGTCCAAAAAGCTATCGCTAAGACTTCCCCTTGTTACCAAGACCTCATACCGAAGTTCATCACTTGTATCACTATCGCCAAGACTCATCGCTATGGGTGAGACATCATACCAAAGCTCCAGAGTCACATAGACGTGAGTGTTCTCATTGGCAAGACTATCATCTTTTGCCAAGACATCACACCGAACTCTTTACAAGGTATTCTGAAGTGTCCAAAATGGTCGATAAGACTTATTGCTTTCGCCTAGAGGTCATACCAAACATCCAGGACTCTCCCCGAAGACTTCAAAAGAAATTCTATCGGTGAGACATTAACACATTGGTAAGACTTCTTACCGAGCCACCATACATTATCTTGATGACTCCAATGTATAACTGTTCAACAAGACATCACACATTGGTAAGACATCTTACTGAGCCACCACATGTTACTCCGAGTGTATACTATTGGTGAGACACACCAACTATCGCCAAGAGTTCTTCCCAAGTGTTCAAGTCACCTCAATGACTTCAAATAAATACTTATCAGCAAGAAATTCATATCGGTAAGACTTCATACCGAAACATAAACCTTTTGGCCAAGTCTCCCCGATATCCGATAATCCCAATAGTCAGTAATAGATCTCCATGAGTAGTGAGAGATAGAAGAGTCACACTGAAGCAAATGTCACAATGATAGGCTCCTTCGGTAAGACTGAAGCAAGGTCACAATGACTTGAATCATTTCAACAAGGTTTCAACTACTGCTAGTTGGCCAGACATAATGGATGTCACACCAACTTGACTCTCTTAGAGGTTTCAACTTGTGGGATTGAGACACATATTTCTAAAAATCTCCCACTTGACGAAGATCACATAGGCACCTCTAGAGCACAAGAAAACTATTGAAAATCATGGGCACTAAGGCCCATTGAATTGGCACAACCCTGAACTTCTCTATGCTCAATGGCTTTGTCAATGCATCTACAACATTCTCTAGAGTATCAACTTTTTCCAAAATGACCTTTCCATCCTCCACCATATCTCGTAAAAAATGGTACTGTACATCTATATGTTTCATCCTGGCATGGAAAGTAGGATTCTTTTCCAGACAAATTGCACTCTAACTGTCACAAAAAATAGTTATTTTCCCTGCATCAAAGCCAATGTTAGAACACAAACATTTTAACCAAACTACTTCTTTACAAGCATGTGTAGTTGCCATGTATTCTGCCTCTGTAGTGGACAAAGCGACTACAGCCTGCTGCTTACTCATCCAACTCACAGCACCACCATTCATCATGAAAATGTATCCACTGGTGAACCTCCTGCTGTCAATGTCCCCTACCCAATAAGAATCTACATAACCGCGAATGTTGAGAGTCCTCTATGATTCAACCAAGTTCCCATGGTAACACAAAGCATATTCTGAAGTCCCCTTCAAATATCTAAATTCTCTCTTCACAACATCCCAATGCGTCCTTCCAGGATTAGCCATAAACTGACTAAGTACTCCCATTGCTTGGGAAATGTTTGGCCTTGTACAGACCATTGCATACATAAGAATGCCAACCACACTAGCATAGGGTACACTGGTCATGTCCTCCATCTCAGTAGGAGATTTTGGATAGTCTTCAATAGATAGCTTCGTTCCCTACAAGACTTGAACAACTAGTTGCTTGCAATCATTCATAGAAAATCTCTCTAGAATAGTCCTGATATACTTAATCTGATTGAGCCAAAGTTTTCTATTCTTCCTATTCTTGGTTATCTCCATCCCCAGAATATACCTTGCTGAACCAAGATCTTTCATTTCAAACTTAGCAGACAACTGAGACTTAAGATAAAAAATCATTAGCTTACTATTGCCTATGAACAACATATCATCAACATAGAGAGCAATAATAAGCACTCGATCACTTTCAGCTTTATAATAGACACAATGATTAGATTTTGATCTCACAAATCCCAAAGACAATACACAAGTATCAAACTTCTGGTACCACATTCTAGGAGACTGCTTCAACCCATACAAAGACTTCTTTAACTTGCAAACCAATTTTTTCTTTACCTTTCTCGAAAAAGTGCTCAGGTTGGGACATATAGATTTCTTCTTCTAGATCACCATGAAGAAATGTTGTCTTCACATCCATTTGTTCGATCTCTAAGTCATACGCTGCTGCAAGTGAAAAAAGAAATCTAATGGATGTCAGCTTAGCTACAGGAGAATATTTCCCCATAATCAATTCCCTCTACCTGGGAATAACCTTTCGCAACCAACCTCACCTTGTACCTTTCCACACTGCCATCCAGACCAATCTTCTTCTTAAATACCCATTTGCAGCCCACAACTTTTCTGCCTTTAGGCAAGGGCACTAGACTCCATGTATCATTCTTTTCTAATGATGCCATTTCTTCATTCATGGCTTCCGACCAAGAGTCTGAATTAGACATTCTAAATGCCTCTTTTACAGTCCTAGGCTCATCAGTGCTAGAAATCAAAGCATAGGAATGAGTATAATCTATCAAAGAGAACCCATACCTATCAGGTTGTTTTCTTTCACAAGTTGACCTCCTCACTGGCTGAGGCTGAGGTTGTTGTTGTTGTTCTTCTAAACTTTCAGAACTGCTTGAGCTCTCCTTAGTTTTAGGTACATGTTGAATTTTCAATTCCTCTTTCTCTGGTGTCAGAGGAATTAGAACTATATCCTTTTTCTTTTCAAACTTCATCTCTGACTACAGATCCAAGGTAGAAGGTTTCAACTCATGAAAGATTACACTTCTACTATACAAAACCTTCTCTGTATCAGGATTCCAAAGCTTGTATCCTTTTATGCCAACACTATAGCCAATAAAAATACATTTGACAGTCTTGTTCTCCAACTTAGATCTTTTCTCATATGACACATGTGCATATGCCTCACAGCCAAAAACATGACTGTGTCTCAGAGGGTGCTTCTTACCAGACAACGCTTCCAAAGGTGTTTTCTCAACAAGAGTAGAATTTGGAGAACGATTTATCAAGAAACATGCAGTAGCTACAGCCTCAACCCAGAACTTCTCCTCCAAGCCAAGACTACTCAACATACTTCATGCTCTCTCCATCACTATCCTATTGAACCTTTTTGCAACTCCATTTTGCTATGGAGAATAAGGTGTAGTCTTATGTCTTTTAATCCCATGGTCTTTGCAGTACCTCTCGAATTCATCAGAACAAAATTCACCAACATTATTATTCCTTAAGCATTTTATTTTTCTTCCAGTCTGATTTTCTACAAGGTTCTTAAATTCCTTAAACCGACTTAGCACTTCTAATTTACTTTTCAAAAAATAGACAAATGCTCTTCTTGAATAATCATCAATAAACGATACATAGTACCTTGACTTAGACAAAGAAGGAACATTCACTGGACCAAATACATCAAAATGAATATAATCTAGAAACCAAAAGATTTATGAGGACTAGAATCAAAAGAAACACGATGCTGCTTTCCATATATACAATGCTCACATAATTCAAATTCAAGGTTACAATCATCAAACCCCTCAACTAGGTTTTTATTCTTCAAGGTTTTTAAACCTTTCTCACCAATGTGGCCTAGCCTATGATGTCAGAGCATAGTCTTTTCTACTCGAACTTTAACTTCTGTAGAGTTTACATAATTAGGAACATTTCCCTCTTTATCTCCATGAGTAGCTTTCTGTGACTTTACAGCTCGACACTGTTGCATTGAACAACATATGCATCTAGCTTGTACAAGGTACCAATACGAGCACCCCTTGCTAGCACCATTGAGCCTCTAGTCATCTTGCAGCCATTTCCAGAGAATGTGACTTGCACTCCAATATCATTCAGCTTACTGACAGACAACAGATTTTGAGCCAGACCTAGTATATGCATAACATCCTTGATTCCCTTCACTTTGCCATCAAGGAATTGTATTTTGATTTTTCCATGGCCAAAAATATCCAAAGATGAATCACTTTCCAAGAACACCTTTCCACCATCGTATTCTTCATACTTTGTGAACCAGTCTCTATGAGATGTCATGTGGAAAGATGCTCCAAAATCAATCATCCAAACATTATCTGATGCCTATTTAGCCAAGGCTGCAATGAAGGCATCTGCATCACTTTGAGAAGAATCATTGTCGGAAGAGATCTTCTTCTTCTTCTTTTTCTCCTCTTTACAATCCTTTCAGACATGACTAGGTTGCCCACAATTCCAGCATCTCACCTTGGACTTCTTGCTAGGAGACTTTGATCTCCCCTCTTATTTGGATTTTGATTTCTTGTCCTTCTTGCCTTTTTCTTTCGATCTGCCTCTAACAACAAGAGCCTCCTTTTCCATCTCAAAAGATTTCCTTCTCATCTCTTCTGATAACAAAGAAGCAACAACATCTTCCATCTTGAAATTGGATGTTGTACTCCCAATAGCCATCACTAGGTGATCCCAAGAGTCTGGAAAAGAACACAATAAAAGCATACAATGATCCTCTTCTTCAATCTTCACACCAACAGATGTTAACTGTGTAATCAACATATTGAATGTGTTCAAATGATTAGCTATAGACCCTCCTTCCTGCATTCGCAAAGTGTACAGCTTCTTCCTCCGAAACAGTTTATTCACCAAGGACTTCCCCTGATAAATAGATACCAGTCTCTTCCACAAGGAAGATGCAGTCTTCTCTTTATGCACATTCAGAAGAAGAAATTCTGCCAAGCAGAGCCTTATCAACCCCTTAGAATTTCTATTTGCAAGGTCCCAATCTTCTTGCTTCATGCCTGTAGGTTTCATTCCAGACACAACAAGCCATAGATCACGATCCACTAGAAGATCCTCCATTTTGAGTTTCCACAACTCAAAATTGCTGCCATTGAATTTCTCTATTTCAATCTTTCCTGACGTGCTAGCCATCTCAATCTATAATTCAAATTGACAAACTTCTACAAGACTCCCACTAAACAAAAATGACACAAAAAACCCAACGTACCCATAAGGATAACACAACTAGCCAGGCTCTGATACCACTTGTAAGGAAAGCTAAGATGGGGAAACAACTCTCCTAATGTCAAAACCTTAGGGAATAATGTAGAGACACTTTTAAATTTTACAATTACAATCCAATTAAGATGCACTTGAAAGAGATAAAAGAAATAGAGAATTAAACATACACATATGAACACTTGATTTACGTGGGAAAACCCTTACAGGAGAAAAACCCACCACACTAAGAGAAGTAACTTTGTATTACAGTAATAAAGATTACATACATAGATCAAACTTATCTTTCTGATGTCAGTTTACAACAATAGATTCAATTGACCAACCTTGTACAAAACATCCAAGTTACAATTCTTACTGAATCGAATTCACACTGACCATACACTGAACTATTCATCCAACTATTGATCGAACCAACAAACTGAACATCATTTGAAATTCCAAACTATATTCATGTCATTCCTGTCTATTGAACTTCCACACAAAACTGCCACAACGAACTATCTTCCAACGGTTCTCATTCGGCTTCTCTGATTGGTCGAATACAAGCCACGTAGGATAGTCTTCACTCAGTCAAAAGCATTCAACCAGTGTTGGCATGTCGGTGAGACACTAACCATGTCTCCTCGATGCCACAAAGCCAACATTCGATATTGCCAAGAGTCCATAGTATAGGCAAGATTTTATACTGAGTTTAGAAAGCTATTGCTAAGACTTCCCCTTGTCGCCAAGACCTCATACCGAAGTTCATCACTTGTATCACTATCACCAAGACTCATCACTATCAGTGAGACATCATACCAAAGCTCTAGAGTCACATAGACATGAGTGTTCTCATAGGAAAGACTATCATCTTTCGCCAAGACATCACACCAAGCTCTTTACAAGTTATTCTGAAGTGTCCAAAACGGTCTGTAAGACTTACCGCTTTCGCCTAGAGGTCATACTGAACATCCAAGACTCTCCTCGAAGACTTTGAAAGAAATGATGTCGGCAAGACATTAAAACATTGGTAAGACTTCTTATCGAGCCACCATACGTTATCCCGATGACTCCAATTTATAACCGTTCGGCAAGACATCACACATCAATAAGACTTCTTACCAAACCACCACATGTTACTCTGAGTGTATACTATCAGTGAGACACACCAATTGTCGCCAAGAGTTCTTCCCGAGTGTTCAAGTCGTCCTGGACTTCAAATAAATACTTATCGACAAGACATTCATATTGGTAAGACTTCATACCGAAACATAAACCTTTTGGCCAAGTCTCCCCGATATCCGATAAACCCAATAGTCGGTAAGAGATCTCCATGGGCAACAAGAGATAGAAGAGTCACACTGAAGGAAATGTCACTACAATAGGCTCCTTCGGTAAGGCTGAAGCAAGGTCATAGTGACTTGAATCATTTCAACAAGGTTTCAACCACTGCTAGTCGGCTGGACACAATGGATGTCACACCAACTTGTCTCTCTTAGAGGTTTCAGCCTGCGGGATTGAGGCACATATTTCTAACAGAGATAGTGTTATATTTTTTCTTCAATAGAACTGCCTTAAGAATTTTCTTAGTGTCTTTCGCTGCTTCCTCAGTCAGCCCAATCATAAGCTTATTCAATTTTTATTTTCTCTTAGAATCCTTTTTAGCATCATTGAGCATTTTCTTCATTTCTTCTATTGACATTTCCTGACATAGATTGGAAAGTATGTGCTCTCTCATTCATTCATCATTAGCTCTTTCATTTACTCTCCTCATTTATAAGACTTCATATAACCCTTTAGGTAACTCTGACATTATTTCTATGAGAGTCATACTAAAAATATTCAAATATTTTATTGTGGCTTCTTCAAGAGTTCTCTGATGAACACTATCAAAAGTGTCATACCATTCAGAAAGTGGTTTGAGATTACCATCCTTAATTAAACCTTTTTCCACTTCCTCTACAGTCATACCTGATCTATCAGTTTTCATATTTTTCTTTCCTTTCTCTTCATCAGAGGGCTTATCCTTAGAGAATTTTGATGCCTTTGTGCCCTTATGCTTGATTTCTCTTATTACTTCATCTGATTTATTTTCTTCATCATCTTCAACAACAACATAGACTCTTGTGCTTTTATTCTTCTTCCCCTTTCCTTCTCTTCTGGATGTCTTGACTTGAGCTTTTATTGGGATTGATTTCTTTGTAGGACTGGATGAGGGTGCAAAGATCCTTGTAGATCTAGATCTGGCAGCGGATGCTGCTAGACTAGCTGACTCAGTTCTAGTAGGCTCCCCTTCTTTAGCTTGTTCTCTTTTCTTCCTAGCTTCCCTCATTGCTTCAACTGATATGCCGATGCTTTCTACAAAAGCTTCAACTTCCTTTCTCACCTTTTAGACTATCATAGGCTTCTTCAGTTGTGCATGCACTTGCATATTCTTCTCTTTAAAGGTACCAAACATTTCTTCTATCAGATCCATTCATTTTCATCGAACACGGGAAACTTCACAATTTGTGTGAACTTCTTCTCTTCCAAAGTCTTAAATTTATGCCTCACACAGAGATCTTCTCCCACAATGTGATTTGTGTATAGATTTAACAACTAGGAGCTTCCTAGCTCTTCAACATTCGCATGAATATATGCCCTAATATCTTCAATGTGCAAAAAACCATATGAAACAAAATAAAATGCACCTAATGGTTCTGTCTCAATGGATTTGAATAGGTTCCATTTGAATTTTGGGCGGGTTCTATCCTTAATATAAACAACTAACAGAGTGGACATTTCCAAAAAATTCAAGTTCACAAGTTTTGCAGATAAATACCTTTCATCGGATTAGGGTTTGTTTTCCGAATCACCTTTAGACTTGTATCTCACCAAAATTCACTTGCAGAGCTCTCCAAAACTTCTTCTTCTCAAAAAGCAATGTGATGAATGAGGAATAGGAGTAACCTTTTATCATTCACACACCTAACTCTTTTATCACAATAAATGCTTTTTCCCTAGGTCTTCTGTACACCCTATTTTCATAGTCTGTGAAAGAAAATTCTTCTATGGACATTCAATTTTGCATAAATTTCCTCCACAAGTATTCCATAAATATATGTAGATCATTAATGTAATTGTTGCAATTTGCCACATTTCGGTCCCAACTACCAGCAGGGGGTAAAAGATTTTCTTGAGAGCTCCCCCTAGGCCAAAGGCCTTAAACTAATTCCTAGAGGAATTTCCAACACCAAATTCTGGTGTGGATTCATTTCTTGCATCAGAAACACTCTTCTTCACCCATGTCTTCTTCATTTGATTCTTGAACTCATCCATAGTAACTTTTCCTTTTCCCTTATCATCCTTTTGCATATTTTTCTCTTTGTTTACTAGACCCTTCCTGCTTTTACAAAATATTGAAATGTGACCGGATTTGTTACAATTATAGCACATGCCATTTATTTTTCGAAACCAATTATTCCATTGATTTTCTGTTGATTTGTAGTGGTTAGCAATATGGCCAAATCTATTGCAGGTATAACATTTGACATTTCTATTGAAAAAGTTGTTTGTCATATTTTTGCATTCAATTGACTTATGACCATACTTATTGCAATTGAAACACTAATCAGAGAATGATGGACCACTTGGATTAATTCTACTTCTACATTGAGCAGCCATATGACCAAATTTATTGCAAAGAAAACAATATCCATTGATTTTTTGAGCATTGGGTTGTCTTATCGGATGCCTTCTAGCTTTTCTTGTCTAATTTCCTAGCCTAAATTTCCTTTGACCAGATCTAGAGATTTCTCCATTCTCATATCCAAGACCTTGCTTGTAACTTCCAATCTTCTGACTTTGAATCAGTTCATCAAGCTTAGCTGAGCTAATCTTGAACTTCTCCTTGTACTCATTTAAAGTAGCAAGTTCATCTCTGAGAATAATAATCTATCTTTCAAGCTCTTCTTCATTGTTTCTGAATTGTTGCAATTCAAACTCTAGCTGATTGAATCCACCATTAATTTTGCTACATTCATTAGATCTTTCTTTCAAGGACTAAGTAAGATTATCTTCATTCTTATTTTTCTCTTCAATCTCCTTGGTCATCCTCATCACAATAGATTCCATCTCATGCTTTAGGACAACATTATCTCTGGTGAGCTTTTCACATTCTTCTATCTTTTCCTTCAAAGCTTGACTTAAGTGTTCATTTTCCATGCTTTCTTTCTACTTGATCTGATCACAAAGATCCTTTCTCTTTTCCCTGGAATTATGGATTTGATCTTTCAATAATTGAATGAATTTCTCAACATTCATGAGACTTTCTTGCAATTCTTGAACTTCAGATTTGGACTGATCAAGATCATCTAGTGCCACCAAAAGTTTTTGTTGAATATTGCTAGAATCCATTGAATCACCTTCCCAGATCTTCCCCAAGCTATTAAACTTCTTCTGAGGAACTACCTGCTCTGATACCAATCATTGGAATCAAGGAACATTGAGAGAGGGGGGTGAATCAGTGTTCTACAAAATTTAACTTTATTAAATTGATCTTTAAACCACTTATAACATTGAACCAAAAGAATGATGCAAGAACACAAGGCAATCAACCACAACACCATAACACAAGGATTTTTATGTGGAACCTTGTTAGGGGAAAAACCATGGTCGAGGTTAATCCACAATATGAGTATACTCAAAATAAGTGTTTACAAATGGGGAATGCACAAGCATTCAAAAACACTGCCTAGAGCTCACTGCTCAAATACAAAAGGCTTACTACCCAAAAGAAGACTCACTCTCTTATAGTCACATATATACAACTGGATTGGATGAACCATGAGATAGAATATGATAATTCCTGAATATAGTTCTAGTTAAGCACATTGACAACATTCTTCACATTTTGTTTGATTATGCTCTTAATTCTCTATCTACTTTAATTTGAATCACCAATATTTGTTATGCTCAAGTGAAACTGCACACAATCAATCTATAATCCTTCTAAATTTTGTATCATATCGCATCACATCACAAAATGATATGAATAATTGATTATATATATTTGCAACTAGAGATTACATCAACTACATGTCGACTTTAAAAAAATATGAAATGTGCACAAACTGTCGGCCCAATCCATAAACAATTATCAATGTGAACAAACAATGTCAGCCAAAACATAGTAAAGACCCAAAACAACATGTATAGAACATGAAAACCCTTAAGAAATTGTGCCTCGAATATTTGCAACACACTACACTCAACTAGTCGTCCTTTCTACACTGTTAGACTGAAAATCAATAAACCAAATCTTCTAACTTGCACACAAATCCATACGAGGCCCTATGATTCAAAGATAAGATAGTTGATACATCAAAAGACCTTCCCTAAGATCCAAAACTCAAAATGATAATAGGAAATTACATATAAGTTAATGTACACAACTTTGTCGGATGCCCTGCTTTAGCTTTGATAGTTAACACATATTTCAATCTGACTTTCGGTATAAGAAAATACTAAGGTGCAGATGGGATTACTAACTAGGGTTTCCATCAATGATAATTCTAGATGACTTTTGTAGTGTCTCTTGCCAATAATATTTTCACATAAATAAGAAAGCTGCCATTAATGATGGCAATGGACAAATGACAACGATCAACATATGCAAACATTCACTCCCAATGCCCAAATTTATTTCTCCAGGCATGATGATAGATTTTTTGTATGATCCACCTCTCACCCTCCGGTTGTTTTGATATTTTCTCCATTTTCATCTAGCAAGAAATGGATTTTCTGTTGGTTGGGTTCACTGGCACACCATTTTCTATAAATAGCTACACAACCTCATTATAATATTCATTCGAAATAGCTTTTTTGGTTTAGCAAGCCTTTCCTGTTGTATCTCATTCCACTGGCCTTAGGTATTTATCACCGCTATGTCATCTGGTCTAGGCACTCCCATTCAACTCCTTCCATGAAGGCCACAATACTCCTTCCTGGGTGAAATTATCTACAACAGAATCAAGCGATTGGTATGGAAGAATGACCACCTTACTATCGTTATGTTCAAGTGGGTCATTGGTAAGGACTATGTCAAGGATGAGAACTAGCCACAGTGTAACTCCAACATTGTATCCCACTTTGTGGCTTCCCTGCTTGACCTAGACATCAGTAAGCCCTAGATAATTGAGTTGTGTCTTGTCAGGTTCGATTCTTTGTATTTGGACATGCTTGGTGAGATTGTTCAAGTGGCCATCCTTGGTGTCAGTATTCAAAACACCATGGACCTCTGCAAGCACATCAATTATGGGGAGGACATGGTCTAGATACCCTTCCTTATTGATTTCCACATAATGGACCTCGAGAGGCATCGTTCATTGTCCCGACCTACAACTACCTTCCTTTTGAGGGAGTTGGGTGTTGAGCACATTTTTGTGCTGGACTTGAAAAAAAACCCTTAAATTTTCAGTGTATAGCCATAGGAATGAGAACTGAGGTCCTTGGTGTGCCGAGCTTGCGTGTGTTTTTTTGATACCCTTTTCACCTTGCCAAAGAAGAAGAAGAATAAAGAGAAGAAGAAGAAGAAGAACAAAAGAAGAAGAAAAAGAACTTGATGAAGAGCCACTTTTGACTACTTACCAACTACTGGAGGCTTATGAACTTTACTATTTTTTTCTCATTGCCTCTTCTTTTTTCCTTTTTGTTGTATAGTTCTTTTTGGGTTTTCTAGAGAAAGCTTCAAGCTTCTCCTAGAGCCTTGGGCTCATACTATAATGTAAAATATTTCAATGAATATAATATAGCACTTTTCTGTTTCTTCCTTCATTACTCTCATGGCTTATTTGCAAAACTAAATTGTATTTTACAATTTTTTTACATATGGTACATAACTATGAAAATTTTAAAAAGACCCTGTGTATTTCAATGGAAGAATTTTAGATGAATACCATTTACCAGTATATCTAGAATGTTACCATCCATATCTTCTATTTCATACACATTATTTTCTTTGCACACCAAAAATATGGAAGGGACCCTTCCATAGTGCTTCAATTTTTTTATGATGTCCTTGTTTTGCAGTGCGCTAATCATACTTTAGCACCAGGCTTCCTTCCCTAAAATCTAGGTTGGAGGTCTTTTTGTTGAACCATCATTTTACTATTTTTGATGCCCGATCATGGCCTCATAAGCCTTTTCACTATTTTCCTCAAGGTTTAGGAGTTCTTCCAACCTTATTTCCATTCTGCTGCTTTCTTCAACCTCCAAAGATTTTAATAGTTGCAAGGCAACGATCACTATAGAAATAGGTAAAACCATCTCTTTTCCATATACTAATTCATAAGGAGAGGCATTCAAGATGTGTTTGGGTGTATTCCAGTTGGCCCATAGAGTGGCTTGTAGGTGCTTGTTCCAGTCCCTTTGTCTTTTCGACCCGATGCACTTAATTAACCTAATTAGGTTTTTGTTGGTCAACTCTGCTAGCCCATTTCCTTGTGGATAGTAATTTGATGAAGTTTTAAGGTAAACCCCATGTTTGAGAGAGAAATTTGACATTCCAAATCCCAAAAAATCTTGCGTGTTCTGCAAATATGATGGTTTTTAGCAAACCAAACTTGGTTACCAGCTCTTCAAGGAAGTTGACAATTTCTCCTTTCATAGCATTTTTGCGACAACCTTCGTCCACCTTGTGAAGTAATCGGTTGCTATAAGTATCCAATTATGGCCAACACTATTAATAGGATTTATCATTCCAATGAAATCTAAACCCCATTGAGCAAAGGGTTCCTCAGTCAAAATTAGGCTTAGGGGCATGACAAAATTCTTTCACTTGGCAACAAAAAATTGGCACCAAGTACACTTTTGCACCATATGGTGCACTTTAGAGTACATGGAGGGCCAATAATATCCTACCCACATTATCTTTAAAGTAGTAGTCTTGGGAGAGAAATTTCCACCCTCAAGACTGCTATGAAATTCATTTAGGTTTCTCCTTGCTTGTGGCTTATCTAAACATCAGAGTAGGACACCATCATAATTCCTCTTGAACAAGATACCCTCAATTAGTACATACTTGGTGCCTTGCAGTTGATAGTATTTCCTTTTGTGAGCAGAATGTTGGTCAGGTATAGCTCATTTTGCATATACCATGTTCGATCCACCACCTGTGACTCACTTGATTTGAACTGGTTTATGTAGTCTTGATCAGTTTCTTCCTCTGCCAAGGAACTCAATTCTTATGCAAGATATTCGCATAGACCACTTCCATGGACCAACTTGGTGGATTTAATATCCACATCATATTCTAGGATCTTAGTGATCCAGTTGGCACTTTTTTTCAGTAATTTATCCCTTAGTGATATACTCTCGAACACTGGGATGTGTGATAAGAATGGTGATTTTGTTGGTCGATACTAGGTGTCAGAATATTTTTAGGCTTTTTACAATAGAAAAAGCCTGTTTCTCAACAAAGTTATACTCGAATTCATATCCTTTGAGATTCCTAGAGTGAAATGTGATGGGATGCTCTCCACTATTTCCTTCATCCTTCTGAGTGAGCACTGAAGTTATGCTATGTTGGTTGTTGTAGATGTAGAGAAAAAATCATTGGAGAATTCTGGGTTGGCTAACATTGAGGATGCAGAGATAGCTGACTTTATTTGCTCGAAAGCCACCTAGCCTTCGGGTGTCCATTTGAACACTAGATTCTTTTTGAGCATCAACATGATAGGTCTTGGGATGCCTATGAAGTCTGAAATGAACTGGCAGACAAAATTAATCTTCCCT
>VDFB02271358.1:11892610-11976317 GCA_007258455.2 Sequoia sempervirens
GATTAAATAATCTTTGTAAGACTATTTAATGAATGTCTCCATGATTTATCATGTTTTATGTGATCTAATTAAAACTTATTCTAGTTTCTCTTAGATGCAACCTTGTGATTAAGTATATTATGCTAAATTAAATGCACCTATGATCTAATTATAGAACATTAAAAGAATATAAGGATCTAATTTAACACAACATACAAGATGAACTCAAATAGTGTGAAACATAAAGTAATCATTTAGAAATGAAGTAAATAACCACTTTATTATTCAAGATACACAAATAATTGTTTTTCAAGAATGAAGCAATGCGAGAGCACAAAGAACAACATCTAGTAACTCTAACACTACTGGTTTATAATTCACACTATTCAAGAAGGTTAGACATAATATCAGTGCAAATGTGTGTCATTAATAGGTTCTTTTAGAGGTGTACCATCCATTTCTATTAATGTGTATGCACTAGACCCATAAATTTCATTAATTATATAAGGTCCTAACCAATTAGGATTGAATTTTCCTTTTTTAGTTGGGTCAGCATTAATGTTACATTGATTTTCAAATAAGACCAAATCACCTTTGTTGAATACACGAGGGATGACATGATTGCTATAACTACGTTGCAATTTTATAGCATAATCTTGGAGATGTTCAAGAGCGTTAATGTGTTGTTCAACACACATCTCAAGCTGATGCAATAATTGTTCTTTATAAGTGTTGTCACCAACAATTCCCTAAAGAGAAATCCTTAACGTAGGGATTTCTAACTCCAGGGGCATAATTGCCTCACTAACATAGACAAGGTTATAGGGAGTAGTCCTAGTGGATTTTCTGATACTAGTACGGTAATCCAAGAATGCATATGTCAATTGTGTGTGCCAATCCTTACTGTGTTTGTTTACTATCTTCCTTAGGATTTGCTCCAAGGTCTTATTAGTTGACTCAACTTAATGATTAGATTGTTGGTAGTAAGGTGTTGAAAACCAATGTTGGATGCTACATGTTTCTAGAAACTTCTTTGTGTCATTATTCTTAAATGGTGTTTGATTATTCAAAATCAACATGGAAGTCCAAAGCAAGAAATAATGTGTTCCAATGTGAAATGACATATCACATTATATCGCATTAGCAATTGTTGATCGAAGAGGAATAGATTCTACCCATTTTGTGAAATAATTTGCCATGGTGATTATAAAAGTATGTCTAGTGGTGGAAGGTGGTGAGATTTTTCCAATCAGAACTAGCCCCCACACTAAGAGTATGAAAATAGGAATTTGGGCCCAAAGCTCAAAAGCAATCTGAGCATGAATCAAATTGCTTTGTTCTAGACATTTGTGACATCTCTTAACATACTTGAAACAATATTTTTCCATATGTATCCAATATTATCCCATGCGAATGAGTTTTTGAACTAATGATCTTCCTCCAAAATGACCTCCACAGGCACCTACATGAGCTTCTTCAAGTGTTATGGGGATTTTAGATTCTCTTAGGCATCTAAGTAAAAGGTTGTTAAAGGATCTTTGGTATAACACATCAGTGAGAATTATGTACTTAGTTGCAAGTTTGTGAAGACGATATTGAGTATTCTTAGTTGTCAACTCAGGAAAGGTACATTCTTTTGAATAATTAAGTATTTGTTTATACGGTTGACACCAAAAATTGACGAGGCAATAATGTCTTATGGGAAACTCAGTTTATGGGGGACCTTTTGCGCTAAACTGAGTGACCTCTCAGTTTTTAGAGAAGTTGACTTCTTCTTTAATGGGGGTTTGAAAGGGAAAATGAAAAATATATAATAAAATAAAGTCTAACCTAGGGCGATGCACCAAGACTTAAAGATAGGCATGATAAATCATAGATCTAAGGGCCTAAATGGTGTTATAGTGCTCTAGAATATCAAAAACTTAAGATTATAGCATAAACAATCCATTCATTGACATAAAATAATATTGCACACATTCATACTACCAAGAAGAGTCATTAGACATGGTCTAGGTCAGTAAACTTGCATTCAACATATATAGGAGTTCTTAAATGAAATATCCAGACAATATAAAAGCACAATTTACAGTTTGATCAAATAGCATAAAAAACAGAAAGGCCGAACAATTGGCAATCTAAGAATTTTTGCAATAACATAAAACAACAATAAAGGCCTGGCGTCTTTTTACTAAAACCAATGTTTTCCTTCAAATTTTGAACCTTTTTCTCATAACAGAGAAAAGTATATATAATAGGGAAAACACCCCCACCACCTTAGAGAGCATCAACAAAAAAGATTTCGCAATCCCCTGGCAATGATACAAGAATCAAAATATTCTCAAAGCCGTTGCAATAGAATCAATCTGGAACCAAGCATCTGGTCACTCTAGGAACAAGTGCGTCCTCTACAAATGATGGCGGTGGTCCTGACAAGGCCCGATCAAACAAGTGTCACCCTCCTGTGCAAATGATTATGACACACAGTGGCCAATAACATCATTCAGTTCATCTAGTCCATTGCTCAAATATGAGATCCATTGGCTAGGCACATGGCAGCCTTTCGCTGCATGTATGAACCCTTTTCTTTTTTTGCTGAGGACTTGCGTTAATGCTACACATGTCGAATGGGCCGAGTACTTCATTAACAATGGAGGGAAGGATCATCAACTAGGCGCAAAAGAGATACATGGTAGTGTTTCGCTGCCCACAATTGCTACATCTCTATGTTGGAATATTTGCGAATAGCGGACATGTAGCAAGTGTACACTGTAGATAGCAACCATGGGGCTCACAAATTTTTTTTAGGGATGAGGGTGTCATGGAACCCTTCAAAGCCCGATGAGGCAGCAAGAAAACATGATCAAAATAAACTCGTAGCCGCAAAAAGTGGAAGCATGGCGGAGCTTTCTGGGATACAAAAGGAATGCCAAGACTCAGAGTTGTGAGGAGTAGACAGGTGTAGTGGTAGAGGAAAACCTTGATAAAAGGACAAGTTGACTTTGCAAAGTGTGGGTCGATGCATAGAGGAAAAATACACCCGAAGGGAGCCAGTTAAAAATTTGTTAACACATACCATTCACTAGAACCTTCTATAGTTGTTGTTAATACTTCTTCATCTTTGGATTTGATTGATGGTTTCATAGTTGTATACACAATGAAGGTGAAGTATTTTGAAGGATCTTGAGGGGATATAAGAGAAGATCTACACTTTCCATTGCATTCAAATGTCAATTATCTTTTGAAGGGATGTTTTCAATAGTAAATGATTCAAACTTCTCTAACTAATTCATTGTGAGATCCTTGTATTTTGATAACTTGTCATGCCTTGTTTGATATGTTCCATTTATTTGCTTAATGACCAATTGTGAATCACTGCATATCTTAATATTTAAAACTTCCAAAGCTAAAATGTCATGTAAACCCACAATTAATGTTTCATATTCTACCATGTTGTTCCTGCATAGCAAGTTTAAGCGATATGATAAGGGAATAGGCTTTCCTATCAGCGGGACTATTATAACCCTGACATCGGAGCTTTTTTTACACTTAGATCCATCAAATTATAATTACCATGCTTCTTTATCTTTCTGAATATTCCACACATTTTCATTAGGGAATGTTTCCACATTAGGTAATGATAGGGGTGAGGGAGCATCTGCTAAGTGGTCGGTTAAGGCTTGTCCTTTAATTTATTTTTTTGAAAAAAACTTAAGGTCAAACTTCGTTAACAACATAACCCGTTTAGCTAAGTGTCCTGATAAATCTATTTTACTAAAAGTATGTTTTAGAGGATCAAATTCTATTAGCACATGTATTTCAACATTCAATAAGTAATGTCTTAGTTTACTTGTAGTGAATACAAGAAGAAATTTTTTTTTTTTCTATCATTGTGTATCTTTTCCTATAATCAATCAGAGTTCGAATAATATAATAAACAAGATACTCTTTACCGTTTTTTTTTTGTTGAGTCAACAGTGTTGTGAGAGAATGGGATAATGCTACTTTGTAAAGGATGAATGGTTTTTTTTTCATAGCGGGTTGTAAAATGGGTGCATTTGCAAGATAATTCTTCAATCTCTCAAAAGCTTATTTACAATCATTGTTCCAACCAAAGTGCACATATTTCTTAAGGAGATATGTAAATGGTAACGTTTTATTGGCTAAAGATGCTACAAAATGATGAATAACTTGAATTATTTCTTGTAATGTACACAATTGAGAGATGTTTCTAGGAGGCAAAATGTTAACTATAGCATCAATTTTCTTTGTTTCCACCTCGATGCCTCTATGAGATATGATAAACCCTAGGAGTTTTCCACTAACTACACCATTGACACTTTTTTGGATTTAATCTCATGTTGTATTTTCTCATTTTCTCAAAGATTTTTCAAAAGACATTTACATTGTCTTGTCGAGTTAAAGATTTGGCTAGGGTGTCGTTAACATAATATTTCAAAATATTATTTATGTAATCATGAAATATTAATGTCATAGCTCATTAATATGTTTCACCTACATTCTTCAATCCAAAAGGAATCATGACCCAACAAAATTTTCCCTAGATAGTTGTAATTGTTATCTTGTATTGACCTTGAGGGTTGATAAAGATTTAATTGTACCTAGAAAATACATCAATTAATGACAACAAAGCATGTGCTCTAGTTGAATCTACTATCATGTCAATATTAGAAGGGGGAAAGTCATCTTTTAAAGATTATTTATTCAAATCTTGAAAATATATACACATCCTAAAATGGTTATCAAGTTTTGTGACTGCGATAATGTTTGGGATCCAAGGAGAGTAATCTATAGGTCTTATGAAACTATCCTCAATGATTTTTTCAATCACTCCTTTAACTAGCAAGGCTATCTTAGGATTCAGCTTTCATATCTTTTGTCTAATCGGTTTAGCATTTTCAACAAGGACTATGTTGTGTGTCACAATCTTAGCATCCATTCTTGACATATTTAAATATTTCCAAGCAAAAAGTTCAAGAAAGTCATGGAGTAAAATTGTGTGACCTTGTTCTTCATCATCAAATAACTTTCCTATCTTAATTAATTTCTCCTTATCATTGATGTACATTGGTATGTCAACTGTATCTCCCAAAGGAAGTGCACTTGGTTTTGGAAATTCAGGGTTGTATTCTTCTTTTCTCATATTTGTCTCATTACTTTCCTTTTCTACATCTTTTTGTTTGGTGCTAATCATAGCACATGTAACCTTTTTCTTTTGAGGAGGAGTAGATAGTTTTTCATAAAATCCTAACATTTTCTTCAAGGCTTCATCATCTTCAAAGTATTCCCATGATGGTTCAGAATTCATATCAAGCAATTTAGGATGTTTCAAGGTGAGACTAATTTTAGGTTTACACATAAAGGTGTTGATGTTTAACGAAGGTCTTTTTCTTGCTTGTGTTATCTTAGAAGGACAATATCCCAAACCATTTTTTGTTTCTTTCATGTTAGGTTCCCAAGAACAAGGATGCCTTTTTTTCTTTCTTTCCACATCCTTTTCCACTATAACCCAATTGCTTCATAAGTTCATAACCTCTCCCATTAAGTCTTTCCATTTCTTCCAAGTTTGGTGGTTGTGATAATATATCTCATCAATTTTTTTTGTGTAGCTTTTATCTTCTTCAAGGGTAGATGGGGTAGATGTTTGTGAATTTTCTTTTGAGTTCTGCATTGACATGACCATTGGTTGCTTTTTTTTTCATCTTCTTTTCTTTTGATTATGTATTCTCCCATAAATGAAGGTGTGAACTCCAAGGAACCCCAATCATCATCTAATAACTTTGATACTATTTCCATTTCTTATTTGTATTCTTCCTTAGGTTCTATGTTTGGTGTTGGAATCAATGTGTTTAGAGGACTGGTCATTCCTTTTTCAACTTATAGGAAAATTTCAGGTTTAAGGTCTATTTCAATTTGATATACCTTATTATTGTAGACATACTTCATTATTTGGTTAAGGGTTGAAGGAACTTCCTACATTTCATGAATCCAAGGTCACCCTAAAAGAAGATTATATGAAAGATTATCGAGCATTACATGAATAGGGGTCTGCAATATTTCTTTTCCAACTATAATAGGTAAAGTAATCACACCCAATGATTGTTTTTCTATGTCATCAAATCCACAAATTGACAAGGAATCAGGTTGAATTTTTGACTTACCCACACCAACTCTATCCAAAAGTGTGATACTACAACCATTAAGAGTGAAACCATTGTCAACAAGGGTTATGTTTATTCCTAATCTATTGTAGCCGACTAGTATCATGAAGGCATAATTTTTCTTTCTCAATTCCAAAGGAGACAATTCATGTTGATGAAAGGTAATGTCTACATTAACTATATTCATTCCTTGTATTAAAGCTGCCACATCATTTGCATTTGTATTAGGGGGGACCACTACTTGTTGTAAAGATGTTTAAAGCATGGTGTGATAAATAGGTGAATTCTGAATTAGGTCCCATAAGGATATCTTTGCAGGAGTATTTTTAGTTGTTCAACAAGATCATACTCCTTCCCACTATGTGAAGTTAAACGAGGAGCACTAGGAAAAGTGGGATTAGGCAAAGGTAAGGTTGTCTAAGTTGGTTGTTTTGGTTGTAGATTGTTTCGAGTATTGTATGTATGAGCAATGGCATTATTACTTGGTTTCTACAAAACATTATTTTTAGGTGGGTAAAGGGTGAATTGAGGCTTGTTTTTAGGTTGAGGTTTGTGTGAAGGTGGGTAAAGGATAAGTTGAGGTTGAATCATGTTAACTTCTCTTGGTTTTGTTTTATCATAACAAGCCTTAGAGGATGAACTTTGTGAGATGAAATCCTCAAGGGCTTCATCTAACATGTTAAAGTCATCACTACTAAAAGGTTTGAGGGCTAGGTTAACTTAGAAGAAGAGATTTGACATAGTCAAATAACTATACTTTCTCAAAGTGGATTATTAGTTTATAGGTGTTTTTGGTTTTATTTTCTAATATATGGAAAATGTAATCTAATCTAATTGAACTATTAACTAATGTTGAAATTAAAAATTACAAGAAATTAATTCTATTCACAATTGCAATGAATGTAAATTATGTTAGTTCAAATGATCTTAATTTAATAGAAGCTATACAAAATAAAACATAAAGATTTTAACAACAAACACAAGCCTAAAAATAGGGTTTTAGATTCTAGAAAAGATAGTGCAAAATCTACATTGGGACTGATTCACCCAGAGGGGTGAATTAGTCCTAGTGAGGGTTTTTTTTTGCAAAAAATTAGATAATTTAAATTGATTTTTATGATTTTTTATGTTGTGTTATTTGTATCCTAAGTGAAAATGTAGATTTTGTTTGATTTTAAATGAATTGAGATGAAAAAATGCAAGCTATATGAACTCTTACTAATGCAAAACTAGAAACCATAGAATGCCAATTAACTAACTTCAAACTCCAATGCAATGCTAAAGAAATACAAATCTAGGATGATAATTCACTCCAAATTAGAATTTATTATGTTCTAAATGAAGGTTCATGAAAATGAAAGGTAGAAAAATTGTGGCTTTTCTAGGGTTTAGGACCTAGAATGACAATCTTCACACTCTCTCATTCAAAAACAAACCCTAGAGATCTCAATGCAAAGGAGAAAGAGATCTTGAAATAGGGATCTCCTAGGGGCTGAATATAAACTAATGAGGGGTTCACCACCAAGTAAGAACTTGGAAAGAAAAATTCAATGTAAGATAGAATGCTTAAACCTACTTTGATGCAATGACTTACAAAATGGCCTAGAAAAGTAAATGGGACAAAAGAAAAAGGATATAGGAAGGACTGTGTGCACCTAAGAACCTGAAGATGACTGATTGAAGCTCTAAAATACTAGAAAATCTGATTTTTTGACCTATTGGGACTCATTCGCCAATCTGGGTGAATTAGTCCTAGATCTAGATTTTTGCACAAGAACCAGTTTTGAGGAAAAGGGTATCTAAATCTACAAATAGTTTTGAAAAACACATGTAGTGGAACTCATTTGCCACTTCAAGAAAATCAGTCCTTTTCTACTTTTTCAAGAATTTAAATAAAGTTTAGATTTGTGCTCCAATCTTTTCCCTTCCCTTCCAAAAAGATTTTTGGATTTGAATTTGAAAAAAAACCTACAAAAAAAAATATGGACTTGATTTGCTTACGGGGGGTTTTCCTTTGTCAAACCCCTAGTTTGGTAATTAAACCTTGATGAAAATAATGAAATGTGAATGTAAATAGGAATGAAAACCTTAACCTTAAGTGTGTCTAATATTGGGAAAGCTAAAATGCAATGTAACCCTATTCTAATGTGAAAGAATGAGATGAATGAATGAAATATGACATTGGATGACTCACTTTAAGAGGTCTCTAATCACTCAAATGAGCCTCATAATGCTTGCACCTTCCTTAGGCTGAAAGAAGATTGATAATGGAGGATGGAATCACTTAGGAAACAAGTCATTAGGCTTGGCTTGATGGCTAGTTGCATCTCCCCAACCTAGAATTCATCATGATTCACCATAGAAAACCATGATAAACCCTATACAACACTAGATTGTGAATTAAAGTGAGCTTGAAGACCTGCAAAAAAAATTTAATGCTACTCCAATACTTCAGCTTTTCTTGCTTTTGAAACTTGAATGCTCTTGTGAAAGAATTCTGGAAGATTCTTGATTCTTGTCTCTTGAAATTGCTCTTGAAAAATGATTGCTTTGATAAAAAGTGACTTAGGAGCTTTCTTATTAGGCATTAACACCTAATTTACTGTTATCCAAATCTCATAGGTTGACATGAAGCAAAAATTTGAATTAAAAGGGTGATTTTCCCAATCAAAACTTGGAAAAAGCCCCAAATGGGACTAGTTTGCCCAAGGTGGTGAATGGGTCCCACCTAGGGGGACTCATTCACCTAAGGTGGCAAGTGAGTCCCACCCTAGATTTTTGAGGTGGAATTTTAGGATTTTTGATGTTTTAGATGAATTTGTTAAGTTTTGAGCTGAAATAAGCCTTGAAATCCAAAATAATGGGTCTTAGGGGCCTATTAATGATGATTTAAAGGGTAATTAATGCAAGGGTGCCAAAATAGGTCCAAATTAAGTGTGAAATTACCTCGCTTTCAAGAGTGTAAAATTTTCTACACTACAATGACTATAAATACAATGTTATTTCACTAAGTTTTACTTAGCATTTTTATGATATCTCAAGAGCATTTTCAAGAGAAATTTCACAAGAGAAAAGTTGATGATGAAGAGCATTCAGGAGTAGATATTGTAGTGTAGGAAAATGCATACCCTTGAATTTTCACACTTTTTTGGGGTCATCTTACTTTATTTATCCCTATTTATGTCTTAATTGGTCCTATTTTGCATCCACAAGCCTAATGAATTATATCTTTTTATGGCTAATCCTGAAAAACATCAATCCATAAATGATAATTTAATGATTCTCATTGAGTGTCCTTGTTTTTTGGGTTAGGAATAAGATGCCACATAAGGGGTCTTTGTCCCCCAAAGGTCTCGGGACCATGATTTCAAATGTGCCTAAAAGTGGCCCCATTTTGGACTCTGTGCCCTGAGTTTCATGCCTCAAGACTAAAACATCACCTAAGGCGTCTTAGTCCCCCTTAAGATATTTTCAGGATTTAATTTCAAATATTGGCAGGATATAACTTCTTTCAATTAATGAATTCATATGTAATCCTGTTGTGGTGTAATTTTGGGATATAAAGCATAGATAAGTATAAATACAAGGTTCTTTCAATCATTTTATCCAAACAAACATTCAAGTATTCATTCCTAAGGAAATTTTATGAGATCAAGAGCATTCAAGAGTAGTTCATCAAGAATTTGGAGCCATCATCATGATTTAAGCATCATATCAAAGATATTCTTGCATCATGTTTGTTTTTAAGCTAACATTTGTGATGTAGGGTTTTTATTCAAGCAAGCATTTTAAGTCAAGATCTATCAAGCACTACTTTGATTCAAGATCTACATCCAAGCTAGCCACTTCACACAAGTTTGTAAATTTCATGACAAGGGTTTGGTGAGTTGCAACATAGCACTTTGTTCATTCATCATTTCCCTTCATTATTCTATTTCATTTCAAGGTTTAATTACCAACAAGGGGTTTGACCAAGGAAAACCTCCATTTACTAACAATCAACAAGTTTTTCCTCTTTTGCGTATTTGTGATTGTGGATTTAGGTTGAAGACTTGAAGATCATTTGAAGTGAAAAGTTGCAAAGGTGCAAGGTTGCATTGCATAGTTGTCATCTTCAGGAAAACTCACCTACAAGCTAGACCTGGAAGTTTCAGAACCTGAGATCAAAGAAGAAGGAAGTGTAGACCTTGAGCCTTAGGACCACATTCAAAGATTTCAAAAATTAAAAATGGGACTAAGTCACCACCTAGGGCTTCTTAGTCCTCCTAAAGGTATTTTTTAGAGATTCTTTAAAATCTTATTCCAACATCTGAAGATTCTGCATCTTCCCCGAAAAACAACAGCAAGACTAAGACAATAGTAAGGGAATATTAGTCCTCCCTTGCACATTTTGACATCATTTTTGTATTTCTAGAATCCTCATCACATTTCCAAACTTCATATGTACATACATCTTAACTTTCTATTACTTAAATTCATCATTTGCATCCATCATTTAGCTTGCATTACTAGGTTTTGTGAGTTAAATGTTAAGTTGTCTTTTCCAAGCTTTTGCTTGGTGGTGAACCCCTCAAAGCTTAAAGAACCCACTCCTAGGTCTTCCTCCTAGGTCTTCCTTATTGAGAATTGAATCACCTTTGAGGTTGACAGTGTTGGATGTTGTGGTTGTATTGTTGATATGTGGTTGTCATTGATGTCAACACTATTAGAATTGATGTATTGTAGGTTGTATATGTCAAGGATATTGAGAAAATTGTTAAAGAAAGAGTTGCAGGTTGATAGTGGAATAGTGAAGGTCATGAAGGTGTCTTGCTCAGTACGTTGGTGATCAACTATTTTGGATTAAAGGGTTTATTACTAAATGTATCTAGTTTATCCACCGAAAGTTTTAGAGGTTCACATTATGAATATTGTATTCAAACAATTTTTTTGTTGCTTCAGTTAGTGTTCCTGATTGAAGTTGATGTGATTCTAGTAATTTCAGTTATTGCAAATGCTTCTCTAATGATTCTTGGTTCTTGTGAATGTTTCTAGATCATGCTCTATCTTTGTTTCCCATTTACGTTGATCAGTGTGTTCATGGTCAGTGATTTTTCTCTTGTGTGTTCAGGTTTTTATGTTCTTGGATGACATAGTGGTTGTAACGTGTTGTGGATCCTTGGAGATTAAAATTTGAATGTTTGGCATGCTAGAGGATATTTTTTTAAGTCTTCATTATGTTGTGGCTAACGATGTTTGATTCACATTGAAAATTTACTTGTAAATTTGGGCCGACATTGTGTATATGTTTTATATTTTATTTTGGCTGACCACGTTGTTGATGTAATTCCATGTTGTAGATATTTAAGAGCAGTTATTTGTTCAAATTGAAGTATGTCGAATGTGTGTTTGTGTGTGAATAATGACCTAATCATTCAAAGGCAGAGCAGAGTGAAGAAAAGTAAAGAAGAGTGAAGAAGAGTGAAGAGTTGTTCATGCGCTTAACCAGAACTGTGATCAGGCATTAGCAGATGCTATTTTATTAGTTCAAATCCCTACAAATGGCTATAATCTGAATCTATTTATAAGATAGTGTGTCTTCCTTTGTAATTGAGTGGTGAGCTCTAGGCAGTGTGGTTGAATGCAAGTGCATTCCCCATATTTCATTCTCTTATACTTTTAACAGGGTATAATCTTGTGGACTAACCTCCACCATGGTTTTTCCCCTAATAGGGTTTCCACATAAAAAATGTTGGTGTTCTCTATATTTCTGATGTGCTGATTGTCTATGGTTTATTATTCATTCATCAAATCTGAGAGTAAGTTAATTTAATTTTGAAAAGTTTAAATATTCTGTGACAACTGATTCACCCCCCCTCTCAATTTTCTGTCCTTATTTTTCCAACAATTGGTATCAAAGAAGGTTCCTCTAAAGAAGTTTAAAATCTTGAGGTGATTTGAGATGAAATAATTTAAGGATAGTCCTAGATTCGATGGAACAAACTACTCTCTGTGGAAAGCCAGAATGAAGTATCATTTGAGGTGTATTGGTGAACCCTTCTGCAAGATTACAAAGAACATATATGTTATTCCTCAGAATGGTCCTTCCACTCCCAACAAAATTAAAGAGGTTGAGATTAACATCAGGGCTATTGAATCTTTACTGAGTGCTCTAATAGATTCGAAAAATGACATGTGATGGATCTGAAGACAACTCATGAGATTTGGAAGAAGCTAGAGACTTTGTATGAAGGAGATGCACTTGTGACAGTCACTAAGCTACAAAGTTTGAAAGGTAAGTATGGAACTTTGAAGATGGGTGAAGATGAAAATATTTCTTCTTTTATGCAAAGAGTAAATGAACTTGTGATGGTATTAGACGTGTTGGTGGTGCCTTGGATGAATAAGAAATTGTAGCTAAAGTGCTCATATCATTTCCTCCCTCTTACAAATCAAAGGATCATGCTATTGAAGAGATCAAAATAGTAACAAATGTGACAAGAGATATGTTGATTGGTAAACTTACTACCTTTAAGTTGAGTGAATTTGGTGATTCTTCCCCCAAGATTGAAACTGTATTTAAGGCCTCTGTATCCAAAAGAAACAAAGATATGATCTGAGATAGAGTTCTAAAAAGACATTCAAGTATGAGGAAGAGATGAAACAACTTGAAGATGAAGAAAGAGAGGTAGAAGAGCTAGAAGCACTGATTGTGAAGAAAGAAGGCAGAAGACAAGGTAAGTGTAAAGGAAAGTTTCCTAATAAATGTTTCTCTTGCAATAAAATAGGAAATTTTTCTTCAAGGTGACTTGAAAGAGTTCCTAGGTCTAAGCCTAACAAACCTAGATTTCAAAAGAAATGCTATTATGCTGAAGAAGGTGTGACTGATGAAGAATCTGATAAAGAAAATGGAAATGAAAATGAATGGGTTTTCCTTGCTATCAAGGAAAATGGTCTGGTGGCTACTGAATCTGCTAAAGTTGAGAAAGCTCTTGCAACCTGAATTGAAGAAAAGGATGAGTGGGTTATTGATAGTGGATGCTCACATCATATGACTGGTGACAAAAGAAAATTTTTAAGTCTAGAGAAATATGATGGTGGGGTTGTAAGATTCAGAGATAACAATGCTTGTGTGATTCATGGCAGAGGATCTATTTGTCTTGGTGGTAAACATAACATTGATGATGTCCTTTATGTTGAAGGATTGAAGCATAACCTATTGAGTGTTGGATAGATGGTGGAAAAGGGTTATGATCTTCAGTTCAAAGAT
Source organism: Sequoia sempervirens (assembly GCA_007258455.2). Taxonomy (NCBI): domain Eukaryota; kingdom Viridiplantae; phylum Streptophyta; class Pinopsida; order Cupressales; family Cupressaceae; genus Sequoia; species Sequoia sempervirens. Next base: position 11,906,018 of record VDFB02271358.1, read on the forward strand.
GGAAGATGTAGGATACTTGGAAGCTCTAAAAATGTAATTGCTTCAGGTACAAAGACAAGAGGTAATATTTTTCACCTAAGTGCTGCTAATGAAAGTCGTTTAATTTCTCAAGTAGATGAAAGCTAGTTATGGCATAGGAGGCTATGTCATGTGAATTTTGATAATATTGTCAAGGTAAGCTCCATTGAAGTAGTAAGAGATCTACCTAAGCTAGTGAAGCCTACTAACACAATATGCAAGGAATGTCAGATGAGAAAACAGATTGAGTTTCTTTTTAGAGAAAACAAAATCATTCTAATGGAGCACTGGAGCTGGTGCATACTGATCTATGCGGTCCCTCCAGAATCAAAAGTCTACAAGGAGAAAGGTACTTTATGCTGCTTGTTGATGATTACTGTAGGATGATATGGGTTGCTTTCTTAAGAGAAAAATGTGAAGCATTAGAGAAGTTCAAAAGTTTCAAAGTTATGGCAGACAATGAGACAGGTCTCAAGATAAAATTCCTAAGGTCAGACAGAGGTGGTGAGTTCACCTCTCGAGAGTTTAATTCTTTTTGTGAAGAGCATGAAATCAAAAGACAATTATCTGCTTCTTGAACCCCTCAACATAATGGAGTTGTAGAGAGAAAGAATAGAACAATTCTGGATGCTAGTAGAACAATGATGTTGGAAGGAAATGTGCCTCACATCTATTGGAGAGAAAATGTAAACACTCTAAATCGGGTAAATGCCAATGGTATTTTTGGTAAGAATCCTTTTGAGTTGTTGTTTGGTTATAAGCTTACTGTTAAATATTTCAAGATATTTGGAAGCAAGTGCTATATTAAGAGAGATGGGGACATAGGAAAGTTTGATGCAAGGAGTGATGAAGGAATCTTTCTAGGTTACTCTACTAAGATCCAGACTTATTGGTGCTATAATAAAAGATTGAGAAAAATGGTTGAAAGTGCAAATGTCAGAGTTGATGAGGACTTTGCTAGATCATCCAGTTATTGTGGATATGATTTAGATGACCAGCAAGGTAGTACAAACAAAGGGATGAATGCTTAGACACAAAATCAAGAAAGTTAGGAAGGAGAAATAAGTGGAAGTGTAGAAGAAAGAACAAAAGAATGAGAAGTGCGAGAGAATCCTAAAATTATGAGGTATCTAAAGCTAAATCATTCTAAAGATCAAATTGTAGGAGATAAGAATAAAGGTGTGCAAACTAGAAGAAAGATTGTAAAAGAGTATTGTATAATTTCCAAGACTGAGGCTAACAATGTCAATGAATCCTGTAATGATGAACACTAAATGGAAGCTATGAAGGAAGAACTAATGTAGATTGAAAATAATGGTACATGAATTCTTGTTCCCAGACTTAAAAATAAAAGTGTGATTGGTACTAAATGGGTCTTTTGGAATAAGCTGAATGAACAAGGTGAAGTGGTTCAGAATAAAGCAAGACTAGTATGTAAAGGGTATTAAAAAATGGAAGGTATTGATTTTGAAGAAACCTTTTCCCTTGTTGCCAGAATTGAAGCTGTAAGATTATTTCTTGCTTATGCTGCATATAAGAACTACAAAGTCTATCAAATGGATGTGAAGTCAACCTTTCTAAATGGTGAGTCAGAAGAAGAGGTATATGTTGAACAGTCAGATGGATTTCAACTGACTGATAAGGAAGACATGGTTTTTCGATTGAAGAAATCTCTATATGGACTCAAGCAAGCCCCCAAAGCTTGGTATCCTAGATTGGATAAATACTTACTAAAGCTTGGATTCAATAAAGGTACTGCTAACAACAATTTGTATTTTAAGTTGGATCATGATAAATAGTTGATTATTGAAGTATTTGTTGATGACATTATTTTTAGAGGTGATGATGATCTATGTATGAAGTCTGCTAATGAAATGAAAAATGAAATTGAAATGATTATGATTGGAGAGATGAAGTTATTTCTTGGATTGCAAGTCACTCAGTTAGACAATGGGATTTTCATATCTCAGTCAAAATATGTGAGAGAGTTGCTGAAGAAGTTTGGCATGGAAGACTCAAAGCTAGTTGGTACACCCACGGTAACCAGATGCAAGTTAACATAGAATGATGATTCTCTTAAGGAAAATAAAACAAGATCTAGGCCAATGATTCATGGATTTCTCTACTTAACTTAGACCAGACCAAAAATCATGAATGTTGTGTGTATGGTTGCTAGATATCAAGCTGATTCGAAAGAATCTCATGTGACTGTTGTAAAGAGATTTTTCAGATACTTTAAAGGAATGGTTGATTTTGGGCTTTGGTATCCTAAAGATGATGATCTTACCTTGAGTTCCTATACTGATACAGATTGGGTAGGAGATATAGATGATAGGAAAATCATTAGTGGTGGTGCCTTCTTCCTAGGGAAGAAGTTGGTGTCTTGGTTGAGTAAAAAGTAGAATTCCATATCCCTATCTAATGTTGAGGAAGAGTATATTGCTGCTACAAATAATTGTACTCAAGTGCTGTGGATGAAACAAATGCTGAAAGATATCAGAGTAGTATATGATGAGCCTATTTCCATATACAGTGACAACTCAAGTGCAATATACATATCAAAGAATCCAGTGCTACACTCTAAGACCAAGCATATATTTCACTTCTTGAGGGAGAAAGTGAGTGAGAAAGAATTCAGACTAGAGTATGCACCTACCAAAGAACAGATTGAAGAAATTTTCATCAAGTCATCGCCAAAGGATACTTTTGAGTATCTCAGAGGGATGCTAGGGGTGATTACCCATTCCGATAAGAACTAGATATGCATTTACTTGCATCAATCTGTGTGCTTCATAACTATATTTTGATCTGGATTGATGTTTCCATGGCTGCTACTCAGGGGTAGTAGTTAGATGTACAAATATGTGGTTTAGAGCTTGTATGTGGAAAGATAATTCTTATCTTTTCCATTGATGTCAAAGGGGGAGAAGAGTCATGTGAAAAGCTGGTGATTATTTGGGAGAAGAGCCTTGTGGGGAGAAATATTATGTGAAAGTATTGAGGAGAAGATGAGTCAGATCCCAAGGGGGATTAGTGTCAAGAGCTAGCTATGTTCATGTTTTTTTCACATCATGTGTTTCCATCAATGCCAAAGGGGGAGATTTTTGGATGCTATGGTTGTGTTACTAATATGTGATTATCATTGATGTCAACACTATTAGCATTGATGTATTGTAGGCTGTATATGTCAAGGATATTGAGAAAATTGTTAAAGAAAGAGTTACAGGTTGACAGTGGAATAGTCAAGGTCATGAAGGTGTATTTCTTAGTACGTTGGTGATTAGTCATTGTGGATTAAATGGTTTATTGCTGAGTGTATCTAGTTTATCCACCGAAAGTTTTAGAGGTCCACATTATGAACAATTGTGTTCTAACAATTTTTTTGTGGCTTCATTTAGTGTTCCTAATTGAAGTTGATGTGATTCTAGCAATTTCAGTTGCTGTGGATGCTTCTCTAATGATTCTTGGTTCTTGTAGATGTTTCTATATCATGCTCTACCTTTTTTGTACATCTGCATTGATTGGTGTGTTCGTGGTCAATGATTTTTCTCTTGTGTATTTGGGTTTTTATGTTCTTGGTTGACATAGTGGTTGTAGCATGTTGTGGTTCCTTGGAGATTAAAATTTGAATGTTTAGCATGCTCGAGGATATTTTTTTAAGTCTTCATTATGTTGTGGCTGGCAGTGTTTGATTCGCATCAAAAATTTACTTGTAAATTTGGGCTAACATTGTGTATATGTTTTATATTTTATTTTGGCTGACAAAGTTGTTGATATAATTCCATGCTGTGGATATTTAAGAGTGGTTGTTTGTTCAAATTTAAGTATGTTGAATGTGTATGTGTGTGTGAATAATTTCCTAATCATTCAAAGGCAGAGTAGAGTGTGAAGAAAAGTAAAGAAGAGTGAAGAAGAGTGAAGAGTTGTTCATGCACTTAACCAAAAATGTGATTAGGCATTAGTAGATGCTATTTTATTAGCTCAAATCCCCATGGATGGCTATAATCCGAATCTATTTGTAAGATAGTGTGTCTTCCTTTGTAATTGAGCAGTGAGCTCTAGGTAGTGTGTCTGAGTGCAAGTGAATTCCCCATATTTCTTTCTCTTATACTTTTAACAGGGTATAATCTTGTGGACTAACCTCCACCGTGGGTTTTCCCCTAACATGGTTCCCACATAAAAATCTTGGTGTTCTCTATGTTTTTGATGTGTTGATTGTATATGGTTTATTGTTCATTCATCAGATCTGAGAGTAAGTTAAGTTAAGTTTGAAAAGTTTAAATATTTTGTGACAACTGATTCACCCCTCCTGTCAGTTGTCTATCCTTTTTTTTCCAATAGATAGTCAATCCAATTTGGGTTCCTAGGACATTATTGAGTGGTCGAAGGAGAATAATGGTCATTCCCCTACCTATTTTCTTTCTAGTTTAGATATATAAGAGATTTATTGCAAGAATCAAGATCTATTCATCATGTGAAAGTCTTCTTCCATCATGCATGTTTATGGAGCTAACATTGTGATGTAGATTTAAAATCAAGTTCAATAATTTCAAGCATTATTTCAAGTATCAAGATCCACATCCAATTCAGCCATTTCATGCAAGTTGTAGGTCTTTTAAGATCAACATTATCAAGATTTCTACAAGGGTTTGTTGCATGGTAACATAGATTTTTTCATTATTCATTCCCTCTTTCATTCATTATTTATTCAAGGTTTGATTACCAAAATGGGGTTTGACTAAGGAAAATCCCCATTCACCCCAAAAAACATATTTCTCTCTTGTTTGTGTGATTGCAGATTTAGGTTGAAAAATGATTGAAGAGCTTTTTAAGAGAAATATTTACAAAGTTGTCAAAGTTGGAAAATTTTTCAAAGTTGTCATCAAATCACATAATCTAACCTACAAATATTATTTCTAACTTTCTGACACTAAAACCTAGACAAATTAGAAGCTAAAGATCTGCACCAAAAACTTTTGAAATATTGTTGAAACCCTTGTACTTGGACCCATTTTTCCATGGGTGAATGAGTCTTAGACCAACTTCTAGAAAACACTTTTGGTGACTGGTAAACACATTTTTAACCTTATCAAATATGAATTTTTCTTTCTAGTTTTGCTAATATTGATTTTAATATTGTTGTTTCAAGTGTTAGATTGCATGTTAGAGTTAATTTGATATTATTAGTTTTTCTCCCCAAAGTGTTGTTTGACCTTGACCCTCGTCCTTCAGTCATAAGGAAATTTGAATATTCTCACATTGATTTGATTCACCTAAGGGTTCTTGGTGAATTCTTTGTGGGGATCTCATTTCCTAATGAAATAAAGGAAAATAGGTCCCTTATGCCATAGTTTTCTACATTTCGTTTTGAAAAACCTATTTTTTTATGTTTCATTTTGGTGAACTTGATGTTTGAGCATCATAACTTGCTGATTTGGAGTCCATTTTCAACTCTAGATCTAGGTTTTTTCCTTCATTTACATTACATTCCATTGATTTACTTTCTCAACTTGCATTAGTTTACATCTCCTTTATGGTTTTAGGTTTGCATTCTTTAAAATAAAAAAAATTAAAAAATATCAGTCATTTTGTATAGTGTTTACATAACATTACATAATCAGTCACTTAAAAGAAAAAAATGAATCAAAATTGCATCCCAAATTACATCTTTTTTCTTGTCATTTAGCACTATTTTTCACTTGCATTTAGACCTCATTTTATAGAAATATGAAACTGTCAATTACTCTTTGAAACCAAAATATGATAACCATAGAAATCACTTTAGAAATATACAAATTAATTTTTAAAAACCCTTAAGTGAGACCCATTCATCCATGGGTGATTGAGTCCCTGATTAGGGATTTTCCTAATTTTTGAGGATTAAAACTGTTGTTTCTACATTCTCTATTTATGTATTTAGTTTGTTGTTTTAGTTTCCAATTTTTCTATTATCTAAAATTGTTCATAGTAAGCTTCATTTTTCAAATTCAGTGCATTGTGTGAATTCAAAATTGCATCTAAAAAAATCATTTTCAAGTTTTTGCCTACCATAATAATTTTTTTATCTTGTTTCAAATCTAAAAATTAGTTTTACATGCATTATACTTTATATTCTAGGATATTTCATTGCATTTTACCTAAATTATTCATCTAAGGTTCACCTTGGGTTTGTGAAACTTGTATGAGATTCACAACTTGGTGTCCTATTGATGCTACTATTATGAGGTGTAGTTCGAGACTTATGTCATCCTGTGATACATCATTCACTGTGGATCTTTGGTTTTCTAACTCTATCACTCATAGTGTTGACACTAGTCAACCCAATATGGATCATACCCTTAACACTTCATTTCCCATGACTTCCCTACTCACAACCAATGTGACTAATGTTGATGCAATGATTTCTAATTTCCTTAACATAACCTTAGGAGAATGGATGCAGAACTTGAAAAATTGCAAGACTTTGTGAGTTATAAACATGTTGTTGGTAATGCCATTCCTATCATAGATAACATGAGGAGAATGAATGAAAATGAAGATTATTCGTAGCTTAGCTCACATTATTGATAAACATGTCCCTACCATGACTAGTTATCCTCAAGCTTTGGGTTATACTCAAAGTCAAGGTGGTATTCCAATTCTTCCATCCACAACCATAACCCCTATGGGTATGTGTAGGATCATCATGGAAAAAACATGCCCTTAAGTGGCAAAAAATTTAGAAAAATTAGAGTTAGGAAATTTGAAGTAAAAATTTGAATAAGTTATCTATATTATTTCAAAAATATGTAAGAATAGAATCTGTAGAAAATTGAATGTAGTTTCTAAAATACTAGGCTTATTTAAAAAGAAAAAAAATCTATTTGGTGAAAATTTGAAATTTCAATGCAGTAGTACTTAAATTTCAGGAAAAAATAAGAACTAGGTGTCTGTTGACCACCCTAACCACAATAAAATGATAATATTTTAGATATAAGTATAGGAATAATGTCCCAATGTGATGCATATTTTTTTGTAATTTTTTTCCAAGTAAATAATTAATTATGATTTTTTTATTACAAATTTTTAAAAATATAAAAACTCGTATTTCTAACCACCTTAACTTGGTCAAAAATTCATGAAATTCAATTTTTCTTTTTTAATCCTATATTATATGAAGCATAGAATGTGATGGAATTTTTAGATTCAAAAAATGTGATACCGTTTGAAACTATAGATGTTTTTCAATCAGCCTATCGATTGGGACTTTAGTCGTAATTCAAATAGAAAATTAATAATAAATATTTATTAAATTCAAATTAAAGCATAATTTATATTAGTGGAAAGCTGAGAATCTCCTTTAAAAATCATTTTTATTTCATCAATTTTTGGTAAAAAGAAAGTTGTCACCCACATACCCTACACATACCCATCATATTGCCACTTTTTGGTCCATCATGATCCTACACATACCCCTATTTTGACATACACTAATCCAACTATTATAACAACCACACAACCTACTAGAACTATCAATACTTCCTTAGGTTTTTCTACTAGGATTCTATTTAGCTTTGTGCATTCAAATCTCAAATCTCCAAATCCATCTCCTCTCACAAACTTCCAAGTCACTTTCCCTCTGAGTACATATATACCTCCACCTTATTCACCTCCATCTCACACTATTAACAATGATCCCATCCTAATCATACTCTTGTAAAATTTTTCATCCCTCCAACAACAAATTGCTATATAAGTGAAAAAAAAAGGCCAACTTTCACAATATGTCAAAATAAATCTCTTGTCCTTGGAGATATTGGGAACAAAAATGTGACAAGGTATAGAGATTCCTAGATTTGAGAAATATGATGGGAAAGGAGATCCTGTTAGCCATGTTTTTGTATATATAGCCCTATGTAGTGACTACATTTTTGATGATAAAATCTTGGCTAAAATATTCCCTAGATCCTTGAAGGATACTACCTTGGAATGGATTTTCTCCTTACCAAATAATTCAATATGTTCATTTGATGATATTATTGATTCCTTCTACAATCACTTCCAAATAAATATGGGTCCTAAGATGACCTTTTCCGATTTAATGACATGCCAAAAAAACGATGATGAGAAGGCCACTTATTTCATAGCACAATACTAATTTCTCTACTCACAAATAAACATTAAGTTTCCCAATGATGACCTTCAAAGAATTTTTATTTCCAATTTACAAAAAAAAATCCAATCTAAACTTGAGATGTTGAAATTTCCCTCCTTCACAAAGTTGTGTACCACCCTTTGTGATTACCAAAATTTGACTAGTAGTCATGGAGTGAAAACCCCTCTAATCACTTTGAAAAAAATGAATTCACACACCATAATAACTATCAACCATTCAAGAAATAAAATAAGGGATATTTACAACATAATTCCCCTCAACCAACTCAACATGTTGATAACCAAGTGGCTACTATAAAGATGACAAATCCATACACATTTACTGATAGAAATAGACAATTCACCCCTCTACCTGATACTATTTATAATATCATGTTACAACTCTAAAAGTCAAAACTATTTTCCTTACCTTATGTTAGAGCTCCTGATCCTACTAAACCTCTATCTCCTAACTACAAAAAAAACACCTATTTCCATTTTCACCAACAAAATGGACATGATATAGAATATTGTAAGCATCTCAAACATCTTGTGCAAGACCTCATTGATTCTAATCATATTCAAATTGTTTTTATTAGTGATCAAGGTAATAAGTCTATAGCCCCTCCTAATTGAAATTTACAAATCTTTACTAATCCATACCAAATCATAAAATTTCCTTTGTCAAAGCTAGTGAAATAAAGAATTATGTTATGAATATTAACAAAAATGATGAAATCATAGAAAATATGGAAACTGTGATTGGAATTATTGAAGTTCAAACTCATAAGGGCCTAACCAAAATGCTGTTGGACATTTCTTTCTCACAAAATGACATAACTAAACATGCACCTGATGGTCCTCGTTACATAGCCAAAAGAATCAATGACAAGCTTACTAATGGTATATCAATTGATCGCATTTGCATAGAGAATGTGATCACTAGATAATTATTATTTGTACATTAGGTCTATCAAGATACTTATGAAAAACCAAAAGCATGGATTAAAACACATAATGGTTTTTCTTTCCCTACGAAATTTTTGATAACTCTTCCTGTAAAAGTTGGACCAAAAACATTAAGTGTCTCATTTTCCATCATCCTGTCATCAAACCAATCTCATGTCAAGTTAGGCTACCCATGTATTTTCTCCATGAATGTTTTCCTGTTGGTTGTGCATAAATTCTTAAAGTTTCCATTTAGCAATGATATCTTTACTATGCATCATAGTGGCTTTAATACTTTGTCTTCTCATGGGAATTTCTCATTGAATTTATTTTTTCCCAAACCTATGGAACTTATTAGGCCTTGTGAGGACTTCTTTTCCATATACTATCAAAAGTTTTAGGAAAAACACATAGCAGAATTATCCATTACCAATATTCCTCAACCCATGATTAAGCATCCTATCCTTGATGAACCATGATTGAAACAAAAGCCCTCCTAAGTAATGAAGACCAAAAAATAGTAAATCCTTCACTTGTTTCCTATAAGAGACCATGAGATAACCAAATAAGTCCTATTGCACCTCATAAAATCAAACAAGTTTATAAAGCTAAAGAGAAAGTGGTTGAAAAATCTCACATGGTTCCTTTTATTCCTCCCTTAAGGGAAGAAAAGAAACATATGGTTGATAAACCCAATCGTGCACAATCACAATTTGAAAATCAAATGAAAATGAATTGAAATGCTAGAGATCATAGGCATGGACATTGTGATATTGCTCGTTTGTTACAAGAAAAAGAAGAAAAGAACAACATATAAAATCAAAATCCAAACTTACCTTAAGTAATGCATGATGATTCTCCACCTTTCTCTGAAACAAGAAAGTACTAAACCTCAATCACAATGAGAACAAGCATCTTCTATGGATATTATCATTATACCTTTTATTGTGATTAACTTGGATGATGATAATGAAATTGGAAAAAATGATGAACAAGTGCATAATGAGTTGAATTCATTGTTTTCCTCTCCTATGAGCTTAAATGATAATAATCATGGTGATCCTCCTACAAAAAGTTATTCACCATGTGTTGAATTGGTGATTGTCCTAGTTTAGGAATTGATATTATCCCTTTGGCTAGTTGTCTACCTTCCACATACGACAAACAAGATTGGGATGGCAACAACCTGCTATAGGTTGATTTGAATGTACCTTACTAGTCTTTTCTTTGTTTTCATTTTCATGTTCTTTATGTGATTGCATGAGCATAATCTAATACCCCATAATATTTTTTTTGGTGTATGTTCATGTTCATTCCTCTATTTCTACCTTAATTCTTCTATATATTGTAAACATTTATATTTTCTTTTTTCTTGTGCTTTCCTTTTGGGATGATGCAAGGAATCAAGACATTTAGGTCTCTTCCTTATTGAACCAAAAAAATTTCTTTTCTTTGACTCTCTATGTGTCATTTTTCCTGTTCCATGAGTTATTTGGGGAATGGTGATGTTTTTGAGCTCTATATTATTATTGTAGAAAGAAATACACTGACCCCGAATCTGTGGATCCCTTGTGTGATATTTGGATTTAATTTTTTTGGAAACCCCTTCACATGAAATAGCTTCATTTGGAAACATATGAATTGGCATATGGATTTCCAAATAAGGGTATGTGCAGGATCATCATGAAAAAATAGGCCCTTAAGTGGCAAAAAATTCAAAAAAGTCAGAGTTAGGAAACTTAACATAAAAATTTGAATAAGTTATCTATATTATTTCAAAAAATATGTAAGAATAGAATTTGTAGAAAATTGAATGTAGTTTCTAAACTATGAGGTTTATTTAAAAAATAAATAAATCTATTTGGTGAAAATTTGAAATTTCAATGTAGTAGTACTTAAATTTCAGGGAAAAAATAAGAAGTAGGTGTCTATCTGACCACCGTAACCACAATAAAATGATAATTATTTTTTTATAATATCTTAGATATAAGTAGAGGACTCATTTCTAGATGTGATACATATTTTTTGTAATTTTTTTCCAACTAAATAATTAATTATGATTTTTTTATTACAACTTTTAAAAAATGTAAAAACTCGTATGTCTAACCACCTTAACTTGGTCAAAACTTCATGAAATTTAATTTTTGTTTTTAATCCTATGGTATACAAAGCATAGAATGTGACACATGTTTTGGATTCAAAAAATGTGATACCTTTTGAAAGCTATTGATGTTTTTCAATCAACCTATCAATCAAGACTTTAGTCATCATTCAAATAGAAAATGAATAATAAATATTTATTAAATTCAAATTAAAGAATATTTTATATTGGTGGAAAGCTGATAATCTCCTTTAAAAACCCTTTTTGTTTCATCAATTTTGGGTAAAAAAAAAATTGTCAACCACATACCCTACACATACTCATCATATCACCACTTTTTGGCCCATCATGATCCTGCACATACCCATAAGATTTCATGTCTTCCTTATTGTTAGCATTTATCATTTACTACTTTAAATTAATTTCTCACAACAAGGTGTTAGCAATTTCTTTAAAGTTGGGGAATACATTGGCATTATCATTTTTGGAGATATTGGATTATATCCTTATGTTTCATTGAGCGGTCTTGTTACTTCTTGCGATGTGTCTTCTTCATAGTGGAGTCACTGGGCTTGATGTCCTCCAAGAGTGTGACCTTTCTTGGCATACTACTTTCCTCTCAGTGGTGATGATACACATTGAATTCCCTAAGCTGTGAATCTTTTATCCTCGACTTCCCCTCTCTTGGAGATATTGAGCATGATGTTCCCTAAGAGGAGACCTTTCATGAAATAAGAAAAACCCCTTTGAACATGTCTTATCGTATTTTAATTTTATTCATAAGTGTTTAGCATAATGTATCTTGCTAACCTTGTGAAGCTTGAAGTTTCAATCCTTTTTCATGGCCACCAAGCATAACACACTTTGGTTACCTTTGGAGCCTTGTTTTTCCATATCTGTTTAGCATAGCATAGCTTGCTAAGCCTTATGGAGCTTGAAGTTCATATTGTGTGGTGCCTTATTAATTTTATTGGAGGTATAACTTTGGTATGGTATGGGAACCTAATTAGATTCTCTCATTTTCCACCCTTAGAGGATGACCTAGTGGATAAAGGATTTCACTAGCCCGTGTGACTATGCATTGTTGTTTGCATAGTGGAAAATGAGTTCCATTTGTAATTTTTTTTTGGAGAAAAAACTTAGGTGTGATACAAATCACATTGGACAATCAAGGCTTGATCCTTTCCCTTTTCTTTTTCTCTTTTTCTTTCTTTGATTCTTTGGCATTGTATGATCGAGTATCTTGTCATTGCTGCATACATGTATATTTTTAACATAGGCATATATGTCTCCTTGTGTCTCTGTTGGTTTTTCCATGAGATCTTAGATCTTGGAGGCCTGATCATCCTCCTTGACCTTTGTTATCTTATTCTTCCAATGACTATATAATTATACCTCTCTTGATTGTCTACTTTAGTGTGAGTTTGACGTAGGGTCATCCTCTCACTAAAGTGGAGGATAAATGTAGTGTAGAAAAATGTAACCCTTTAAATTTTCTCACTTGTTTTGACCCTCCAAGTTAAAACAGATTTAATAATTCCTTAATTTTGTGTTGATAAATGTACCCTTTTACATTTTCACACTTATTTGAACCCTCTTAATTAAATTGAGCTTAATTATTCCTTAATTATGAATTTTATTCATTTACAAGACTAATTAATTACACTTTCTAAAGGGGAAACCAAAAAATAATTAATGCCTAAACATAACACTTTACACTGAGCAATGTGTGTTCCAGGTATAGGGACTTGGAACCCATTTTCCCATGGGTGAATGGGTCCTCCTTTGACCTTTACACCTAAATTTAAATTATTTTTTTCATGGTATTTTAATGTTTTCAATTCTATAATTCAATTTCATCTTGTGATATTTGAATTTTAGGAAATTAAGGATACATACCTATAAATACAAGGTTATTTTACTAAGTTTCACCTACCATTTTCATGATATCTCAAGAGCACTTTCAAGAGAAATTTTAAAAGAGAAAAGTTGATGATCAAGAGAATTCAAGAGAAGATATATCAAAGACTTATTGTAGGAATCAAGATCTATTCATCATGTAAAAGTCTTCTTGCATCATGCATGTTTTTGGAGCTAACATTGTGATGTAGGTTTCAAGATCAAGTGCAATAATTTCAAGCATTAATTCAAGTATCAAGATCCACATCCAATTCAACCATTTCATGCAAGTTGTAGGTATCCTAATATCTACATTATCAGGGTTTCTACAAGGGTTTGTTGAGTGGTAACATAGCTTTCCTCATTCTTCATTCCCTCTTTCATTCATTATTTCATTCAAGGTTTGATTAACAAAATGGGGTTTGACCAAGGAAAACCCCCATTCATCCAAAAAAAAACATTTTTCTCACTTGTGTGTGTGATTGAAGATTTAAGTTGAAGAAGGATTGAATACCTTTTGAAGATCAAGATATAAAAAGTTGTCAAAGTTGTCAAAGTTGTCAAATTTGTTGTCAAATCACATAATCTAACCTATAGATCTGATTTATGACTTTATGAGATTGAAACCTAGACAAACAAAAAGCTATCAATCTACAGTAGAAGCTCTTGAAAGATTGTTGAAACCCTTGTACTTGGACCTATTTGATGATGGGTGAATGAGTCTCAGATCAACTTCCATAAAGAACTTTTTATGACTAGTAAACACATTTATGCCCTTCTCAGATCTGCATTTGGTTTTCTAGTTCTACTAATATTGAGTTTAATATTGTTGTTTCAATTATTAGATTACATTTTGGAGAGGTTATTTTCTATTTTTAGTTTTTCTCCCCAAAGTGTTGTTTTACCTTGATCTTCGTTCTTCAGTCATAAGGAAATCTAAAGATTCTCACATTGACTTGATTCACCTAAGGGTTGTTAGTCAATTCTTTGTGGGGATCTCATTTCCAAATGAAATAAATGAAAATAGGTCTCTAATCACATCATATTTAATTCACCCTCCATATACATCACATATTTTTGACATTTCATACTTTAATAAAAATAAATACATAAAAACCCCGATCATTTTAAAATTTGAAAGAAATTATTAATATTTAAAAAAAAATCCTTCACCCTATTAAAAACTATAAATTGTTACATAAAAATTATTAATCTTTTCCATAATATAATAAATTTAAAAATGAATTTTAAAATTTGATAAGTCCTAAGAGCATATTATATTCTATCACTAAGTGTGAGATTATGTTAAAGGGATTTACCTCCTTGTTTGCATACTTTCTTGAGTATTTGTAAGCATTCACCAAATTTATTCATTTTACCTATCATAATACATGCAATTTAATAAGTTCAATCAATATTAGTAAAATGAAATCATACATTCTTATAATTTTCAATAATTTAAAGAAGAAAATAAAATTATTCTATATTAAAAATTGTATCATCAATAATTTTATTGACTTAGTTTGAGTTTTAGTCGTAAATTTCACTATATTATTGAGTAATTTATATTAGAAACAAATTAATTCTAATTTCATGATTATTTTTTCCAATATATATGCTTTTAGATTATTTTTTGAATAAATAATATTGAAAAAAAAGAAGAGCAAAGGAGGAAATAGACATACCATTAAAGAAAGAAAATATGAAAAATTTAACACAATATTCTTTGTCAAATATTTATCTCATGGATAGTGAATAATATGTTAAGTGGATGCAATTGTATATAAAGTGAGATGCATGGTCTACTATACAACCATATATGCCACAATAGTGGTTAGAAGCACCATATAGTGACCATGGCTATAATGTTTCATATACATTGTTTACAATTTTTTATTGTTAAATAATCATGTACATTATTATATTATTTTATATATATTAGTATTTAATGTAGTAACAAAAACAGTATCCCTTTTCCCTTACTTAGTTCCACCTAATAATTTGTATGTGACTTCATGAGATCAAAAGCAAGAGTATTATAGAGCATTCAAGAGCATTTCAAAGACATTCAAGGGAAGATTATTAAGGTTTTATCGCAACAATCAAAGGTCATATCATCATGTGAAAGGAATAGTACATAATGCATATTGTTGAGCTAATATGTTGATGTAGCATTGAAGATCCAATTCAAGTACTATTTCATATTGAAATTAAAGATCAACATCTACATACATTGAAGCCACTTCATGCTAGTTTGATAACTTGTACTCCAAGGTTCAATTGAGGATTGGTGAGGTGTAGCATTACATTTTTCATTCATCTTTTCTTATATGCATTGTTTCAATTCAAGGTTTAATTACCAAAATTGGGTTTGACCAAGGAAAACTCCTATTCCTTAACAATCAACAATTTTTCTTCTCTCTTGATGTGTGATTGCAAGTTTTAGGTTGAAGATCAAGTGGAGAGAAAAAAATATCAAAGTTGTAAAGTTGTCACCTTTCTTGTGAGATCACGAAAAGTACTCTATAGGATTTATTTCCTACTTTTGGGAGCTAAACACCTTGGATTTGACAGTGGAAACATTAAAGAATAGGATCCCGAAATTGATTTTCTAGAACCCTAGCAGGGACCTATTCACCACTGGGCGAATGAGTCCTCAATGTGGCCAGAAACATCACTTTTTCAACAAGGTACACATCTTTTCAACATCTTAAAACCTTCCTATTTGTTGTTATAATAGTTAGGTTTGATTTTTGATTGTTATTTCTATATTATACCCCTCATAAATTGAGTGAAAATAAGAAAAATCAAGGTGTGTCCATTTGATACCCCATCTTGTGGACCCCCTTCTCTTTTTTCCATGTTTCATTTTGGTGAACCTGAATTCTTGAGCAGTGTGCTATTCTGATTTTGGAGTCTCTCTCTTTTCATCCTAGGTTAGATCTTCCATTCATTTGCATTCATTGGTATTGAATTGATCTCATTTAGGGTGTCTAGTTTGAATCAAATTTGTATCTCATCTAGGGTTTTAGGATTACATTTTTTGCATTCTTTAAATCTAAAAAATACAAAAAAAAATAGTCATCTTGCATATAATTTAGATCATATAAACTTGGTGAGAAAATGTGTCTCAAACTCACTGGTATAACCCTGCTTCTGTCACCAATTAGCTCAGAATTGCATAAGTGTTACTTTTGTGCTTGTACAACTATATTGCTAGGTGATTGTGAGAGAGTTGTGGTAGTGCGGTGTATACCACCATCCAATAGGAGCCTCCTAGCTATCTAGCGGTAGTGTGGTGTATACTGCCATCCCGCGAAAGCCTTCTAGCTATCTAGCGGTAGTGCAGTGTATACCGCCATCTTGCGGGAGCCTTCTAGCTATATAGCGGTAGTGTGATGTATACCGTCATCTTGCGGAAGCCTTCTAGCTGTCTAGTGGTAGTGCGGTGTATACTGCCACCCCGCGGTGGCACTTGGTCAAGCATGATAGTTGTGCGGTAGGCATATCGTTGTACCATAACTTTGAAGTGGACCATGGGTGAATGAGCGTGGACTTGGTTGACTATTGAGGTGTACGCTGAAAAGTGGAGGATGTTGCTAACTTGGAGATGGCCGTTCAATGAATGGTAAGTTCAACAATTGCTCAACAGAGGAAACTAAACTGAACCATTCGTACAGAGAACATTTTGATCATGGTTGTCACTATACATTCCAACATACTATAATTGTGATGGGTTCAATGGTCGATTGAATTAGTGTGTGTTCTTCATTGTATATAGTATATGCATTGTAATAGAGAGACATAATGGAGTGTGATCAAAATTTTTTCTGTATAAGGTTGATTAGGGAAATGTTGCTAATATGAGATTGATTATTTGAAAGGAGAGTTTGTAACTTGTATGTAATTTAATTACTATAATACAAGAGATTTTTCTTTGATGTGGTATATTTTTCTCCTGTAAGGGTTTTCCCACATAAATTTGGTGTTCAATTATGTATGTGTTTATTTCACTAT
This sequence comes from Sequoia sempervirens, assembly GCA_007258455.2. Lineage (NCBI taxonomy): Eukaryota > Viridiplantae > Streptophyta > Pinopsida > Cupressales > Cupressaceae > Sequoia > Sequoia sempervirens. Next base: position 11,923,134 of record VDFB02271358.1, read on the forward strand.
TCTATTATTCTTGTTGTGTACATTTTAATGAACTGTAATTGCAAAATTTAAAGACATATTTGCATTATTCTCTAAGTTTTGACATTAGGAGAGTTTGTTCCACACCTTAAGTTTTCCTTACAAGTAGTATCATAGCCTAGCCAGTTGTGTTATCCTTGTTAGTAGGTTGGGTTTTTTGTGTCAATCCTATTCAATGCGAGTTTTTTGAAGAAGTTTGGTAATCTTTATTTTAGTTTAAGATGGCAAGCACATGAGGAAAGATTGAAATTGAGAAATTCAATGGTAGAAATTTTGAGTTGTGGAAACTCAAAATGGAAGAACTGTTGGTGGATTGTGATCTTTGGCTTGTTGTGTCTGGAACGAAACCTTCTAGCATGAAGCAAGAAGATTGGGACCTCATGGACAAAAAAGAAAAAGGGTTGATAAGACTCTGTTTGGTAGAGTCTATTCTCTTGAACATTCACGAAGAGAAATCCACATCTTTTTTGTGGAAGAAGCTTGGAGAAATTTATCAGGGAAAGTCCTTGGTGAATAATTTTTTCTTAAGGAAGAAATTATACTCTTTGAAGATGGAGGTAGGGGCATCTATGGTTGATCATCTGAATACATTTAACACATTGATTTCTCAGTTAACATCTATGAGTGTGAAAATTGATGATGAAGACTGTTGTATGCTTTTGTTGTATTCTTTGCACGATTATTGGGATCATTTAGTGATGGCGATTGGGAGCATGACAACCACTTTCAAGATGGAAGATGTGGTTGCTTCTTTGCTGTCAGAAGAAATGAGAAGGAAATCTTCTAATATGGCAAAGGAAGCTCTAGCTATTTGTGGTAGATCGAAAGAAAAAGGCAAGAAGAAGGATAAAAAGTCCAAATCAAAATTAGAAGGGAGATCAAAGTCTATTGGAAAAAATTCCAAGGTGAAGTGCTAGAACTGTGGTTAGCTTGGTCATGTCTGAAAGGATTGCAAAGAGGAGAAAAAGAAGAAGAAGAAATCTTCTGATAATGATTCTTCTCAGAGCAAAGCAGATGCCTTTATTGTAGCCTTGGCAACTCAGGCACCAGATGATATCTGGATGATTGATTCTAGAGCATCTTTCCACATGACATCTCATAGAGACTGGTTCACAAATTATAAAAATACAATGGTGGAAAGGTGTATTTAGCAAGGGATTCATCTCTAAAAATTGTTGGCTGTGGAAGAGTCAAAATTCATTTTCCCGATGGAAGAATTAAGGGAATTGATGGCTTAATGCATATACTAGGCCTGGCTCAAAATTTACATTCTGTAAGCTAAATAATGTTGGAGTGCAAGTCTCATTCTCAAGCAATGACTATAAAATGACTAGAGGCTTGATTATGTTGGCTAGGGGTGCTTGAATAGGTACTCTGTATGAGTTGGACATACTTGCAGTTCAATGTAACTGTGTCTCTACAAAGTCACAGAAGGAGGATGTTGCTAACTTGGAGATGGCCGTTCAATGATTGGTAAGTTCAATAGTTTCTCAACAAAGGAAACTAAACTGAACCATTTGTATAGAGAACATTTTGATCATGGTTGTTTCTATACATTCCAACATACTGTAACTGTGATGGGTTCAATGGTCAAGTGAATCAGTGTGTGTTCTTCATTGTATACGTACTTATATGCATTGTAATAGAGAGACACATTGAAGTGTGATTATAATTTTTTCTATATAAGGTTGATTAGGGAAATGTTGCTACTATGAGATTGATTATCTGAAAGGAGAGTCTGTAACTTGTATGTAATTTAATTACTGTAATACAATAGATTTTTCTTTGGTGTGGTATATTTTTCTCTTGTAAGGGTTTTCCCACGTAAATCTGGTGTTCAATTATGTATGTGTTTATTTCACTATTCTATTATTCCTGTCATGTACATCTTAATGAACTGTAATTGCAAAATTTAAAGACATATCTGCATTATTCTCTGAGTTTTGACATTAGGAGAGTTTGTTTCACACCTTAAGTTTTCCTTACAAGTGGTATCATAGCCTGGCCAGTTGTGTTATCCTTGTTAGTAGGTTGGGTTTTTGTGTCAATCCAATTCAATGTGAGTTTTTTGAAGAAGTTTGGTAATCTTGATTTTAGTTTAAGATGGAAAGCACATGAGGAAAGATTGAAATTGAGAAATTCAATGGTAGCAATTTTGAGTTGTGGAAACTCAAAATGGAAGAACTGTTGGTGGATTGTGATCTTTGGCTTGTTGTGTCTGGAACAAAACCTTCTAGCATGAAGCAAGAAGATTGGGACCTCACAGAAAAAAAGGAAAAAGGGTTGATAAGACTCTATTTCATAGAGTCTATTCTCTTGAACATTCATGAAGAGAAATCCACATCTTCTTTGTGGAAGAAGCTTGGAGAAATTTATCAGGGCAAGTCCTTGGTGAATAATTTTTTCTTAAGGAAGAAGTTATACTCTTTGAAGATGGAGGAAGGGGAATATATGGTTGATCATCTAAATACATTTAACACATTGATTGCTCAGTTAACATTTGTGAGTGTGAAAATTGATGATGAAGATTGTTGTATGCCTTTTTTGTGTTCTTTGCCCGATTCTTGGGATCATTTAGTGATGGCGATTGGGAGCACGAAAACCACTTTCAAGATGGAAGATGTGGTTGCTTCTTTGCTGTCAGAAGAAATGAGAAGGAAATCTTCTAAGATGGCAAAGGAAGCTCTAGCTATTTGTGGAAGATCGAAAGAAAAAGGCAAGAAGAAGGATAAAAAGTCCAAATCAAAATCAGAAGGGAGATCAAAGTCTCCTAGAAAAAATTCCAAGGTGAAGTGCTAGAACTGGGGGTAGCTTGGTCATGTCTGAAAGGATTGCAAAGAGGAGAAAAAGAAGAAGTAGAACTCTTCCGATAATGATTCTTCTCAGAGAAAAGTAGATGCCTTTATTGCAGCCTTGGCAACTTAGGCATCAAATGATGTCTGGATGATTGATTCTAGAGCATCTTTCCACATGACATCTCATAGAGTCTGGTTCACAAAGTATAAAAAATACGATGGTGGAAAGGTGTATTTAGCAAGCGATTCATCTCTAAAAATTGTTGGCTGTGGAAGAGTCAAAATTCAGTTTCCCGATGGAAGAATTAAGGGAATTGATGGCTTAATGCATATACCAGGCCTGGCTCAGAATTTACTTTTGGTAAGCTAAATGATGTTGGAGTGCAAGTCTCGTTCTCAAGCAATGACTAGAGGCTTGATTATGTTGGCTAGGGGTACCTGAATAGGTACTCTGTATAAGCGGGACACACTTGTGGTTCAATGTAACTGTGTCTCTACAAAGTCACAAAAGGTTGTTCATGTAGAGAAGGAGACTAAAGTCCCTATAGAGGCACATTCTTTGGAAGTTAAACTTCTAGTAGAGAAGACTATGCTGTAGCATCAAAGTGTCGGTCACATTAGTGAAAAAGGTTTAAAGGCCTTGAAAAATAAAAACCTGGTTGAGGGGCTTGATGATTGTAATCTGGAAATTGAATTATGTGAACATTGTATATATGGTAAACATCATCATGTTTCTTTTTACTCTAGTCCTCACAAATCTTCTGGTGTTCTGGATTATATTCACTATGATGTTTTTGGTCTAGTAAATGTTCCTTCATTGTCAAATTCAAAGTATTATGTATCTTTTATTGATGATTATTCGAGGAGGGAATTTGTATATTTTTTGAAAATTAAATTAGAAGTGTTTAGTTGGTTTAAAGAATTTAAGAACTTGGTAGAAAATCAGATTGGAAGAAAAATTAAATGCCTAAGGACAAATAACGGTGGTAAATTCTATTCTAGATATTTTTAAAGGTATTGTAAAGATCATGGAAATAAGAGGCATAAAAAAACACCTTACACTCTACAAAAAAATGGAGTTACTGAAAGTTTGAACAAGATGCTAATAGAGAAGACAAGAAGTATGTTAAGCAATATTGGTATGGAGCAAAAGTTTTGGGTTGAGGTTGTGGCTACAACGTCTTACTTGTTGAATCGGTCTCCTTTGTTAGCACTTGTTTAAAAAATTCCTATGAAAGCTATTGGAATATGGCTTCTAGTGTTGTCATTGATGACAACTGAAATCATCTCCATGGTCCGTAGACCAGTATCTAGTCGTACTGGTAGAAAAAGTGAAATACTACTTGTTACCGACAAAATAATTGAAGAATAGAGTATCTGGTCAGACAACTTCACCGGATCATCATTTTGTGTTGTGGATCTTTGGAATTTCTTGATGAGCACGTGAATTATCTTATCATTGAGTTTTGTGGTGTTGCATTAGTTGTAGTATGAGCTTGGATGTTCGATAGTATATTTTTTGTCTATTTTCTTGTTGTAGCTGACTCAGTGAATGTGGCACATTGTGGATGAGTAAAGTGAAATCATTTAAAATATTCTTATGTTCAAATGTTTAATTTTGATTCCTAGATATGGTCTATCCAACTTGTTTGGGTGCACATCAAAATTGTTCATGATTTGGACCAACAAGTTGCAAATATTCTCAAGTTTTATTGAGTCGACTTGTAGCGATTAAATCATTAGTCGCATATATATTTAGATGATTGGTTATATCATTTTAAGTAATGAAAAAGGTGTATTGGTGTATGTTGTGAATATCTAAGGAATATTAGAGTGATATCATGCATAGTTTCACTTGTGCATAAAGATTTTGTGTGCAAACTTGAGCAAAATAGAGAAGAAGTTTAGTATTAGTCAAAGGACAAAATATCGTCATTAGAACTTAATCATAACTATAATAAAGCATTAGTAGATTCTATCCATTCAGTTCATTTTCTTTTGGATCTAATCCAAATATTTGTAGGGTAGTGAGCCCATCTATTTTGAGCAGTGAGCTCTAGGCAGTGAGCCTAAATGCAAGTGCATTCCCATATTGTAATATTTCTTTTGGGTATATACTTAGAAATTATTGTGGATTGGCCATCCACCATGGTTTTTTCCCTTATAGGGTTTCCACGTAAAATCCTTGTGTTATGGTGTTATGGTTGTATGGTTGCTTGCTTTCTATTTCTGCATATTACTTTTGGTGAAATGTTTTAAGTGGATTAAAGATCAGAATAATAAAGTTAATTTTTGTAGAACACTGATTCACCACCCCTCTCAGTGTTGCTTATTTCCAACAATTGCTATTAGAGTAGGTTCCTCAGAAGAAGTCTAACAGCTTGAGGAGATCTTGGAAAGTGTTCTCAATGGATACAAGCAGTCTTTAATAACAACTTATGGTGGCTCTCGATGATCTTGACTAGTCAAAATTTGAGATCCAGAAACTACAAGAAAATATAGAGAATGCAAAAAAATTCATCCAATCATTGAAAGAAAAGATCAATGAATCAAGGGAGAAAAGAAAGGAATTATGTGGTCAACTCAAATAGAAGAACAAAAGTATGGAAGATGAATAACTTAGTCATGCTCTAAAAGAGAAAATAGAAGAATGTGAAAATTTTTCCAAAGAGAATATTGCCTTGAAGTGTGAGATGGAATCTATCATGATGAAGATGACCAAGGAGATTGAGGATAGGAAGAAGAATGAAGAAAATCTTGTACAATATTTGAAAGAAAAGTCTGAACAATGCATTCAATTAGATAATGAATTGGAGCAATCTAAGAACAATGAAGAGGAGCTTGAAAAGTAGCTTGATGACCTTAGAGATGAACTTGCTACATCAAATGAGTATAAGGAGAAATTCAAAGCAAGCTCAACCAAACTTGATGAACTAATCAAAGGATAGAGGATTGATGGTGATAGATGAGGTCTTGGATATGAAGAAGGAGAAAGTTTCATATGTGGACAAAGGAGTTATAGACAAAGGAGTTCTGGACAAAGGAATTCTAGACAAGGAAGATTTAGACAAGTAAAGCAAATGAATGGAGCCAAAAGAAATCTGATAAGGCAACCTAATGCTCAAAGATTTAATGGTTATTGTTATGCCTGCAACAAATTTGGTCATATGGCTTCTTAGTGTAGGAGTAGGGTCAAAAAAAGTAGACCATCATTCTTAGGTTAGTGTTTTAATTGTTATAAGTATGGTCATAAGTCAAGTGAACGCAGAATTGTGATGTATAACTCTCATAGAGATGTCAGATGCTATGCATGCAATAGATTTGGAAATATTGCTAACCAATGTAGATCAAGACAAAGTTAGTGGAACAATTGGCCTGGAAAGAGAAGTGTTGTGTGCTATAACTACAACAAATTTGGTCACACTTTTAGATTCTATTGGAACATCAGAGGTCTGGTAAAAAAAACATGCAATAGGATGTTAAAGGAAAAGGAAAAGTCACTACTGATGAGATCAAGAAGCAAATGCAAAAGAAATGGGTGAAGAAGAATCCCTCTGTTGAAGGAAATGGATCCACACCAGAAGCCACTTTTGGTAATACCTTTGGAAATTAATTTTAGGTCTCTGCCATAGGGGGAACTATCAAGAAAAAATCCTAAAACCCACTACAAGTGATTGGTACTGGAATTTGGATGAGTCTAGTAGGAAATTTGATACTTCTCAGATGTTGTGAAATGAATCAAAGGAATTAGCAAAGAATGTTGAAGATCCACATAAGAATTATATGTCTTAGAATATGAAAGAAGAAACCAGTTGAGTTAGGGCAAGGGAAGTTATTACAAAAGTAAGGAGATAGGACAATAAAAGAATGACTTCCACCCTCATTTTTCATATTGCATTCAGAGGACAAAGGTTTCAAAAGCTCTGAAGTCTTCATTGCCAAATTGAAGAAAGATTCAGGAGAATCTACGCTCAAATTTTGTTTCGTCCCTAAAAGGTATTTATTGAAAAACCTATAAATTCATGTGATTACAATCATGTCTACTCCTTTGTTAGTCGAAGTTAAGGATAAGATGCATCCAAAATTTAAATGGAATCTGTATAAGTCCATAGATACTGAGCCCTTAGGAGCATTTTCATTGGTGTCATACAAAGTCCTGCATATTGAAGATATTAGGGTATATGTGCACACAAATATTGAGGATTTGGGTAGTATACAGTTATTGGAATTGTATTCTCATCACATAGTTCAAGAAGATTTTACTGTGAAACTAGAATTCAAAACCCTAGAAGATAAGAAATTTGTGCAATTCATGAAATTACCCATATTTGAAGAAGATGAATGGGTTCGATATATGCTGAGTTGTGTCCATGATGAATTCATGTGGTTGGATGTGCCATTCAAAATCTCCAAGGAAGCTATTTGTGCAGTTACATTCTTTTATTCCACCGGTAGACTTCTAGTTTTGAAGTCGGTGAAGAATGATAAGGTTACAAAAGCAACTGGATCACATTGGGACAAAAGGGAAATGACAATAGATGATATTGCTGAAGTTGATGTAAAAGTTGCATCTATGGTTATAGGCTACAAGATTTACCACTCAAGTCGGGAGAATTCTGTATTTGGCACAACCATCTATTCAGCATATGAAATGGTCAAATAGAATGCATATTATGATCTATGTGAGTTGCTCAGGAGTCAACTATTGGAGAATCTGAGAAAAATAAAGGACAAGAAGAATGTATTCAAATTTGGTAACCTGCTAATATGTCTATTTTTCTACTTCTTAGGTGAAGTACCGGGAGTTGGTAAAGTTCAATGGTGTAATGATATGTTGGTAGCTGTTCAAATATGGAATATGTTATGTGAAATTGGTGACCGGTAGTCTCACAATACAATCCTATGGGTACACTTCAAAACTTTTTAGAATTTAATGTACTCCAAAGAGAGAATTCCTACCACAATTGTGGAGCAAGACAAAGATACTATTTGCTTCATGGTAGACATTGACCAGTGCCATATGGAAGTTGTTGATCCTAGAACAGTTTGGATCATGCCTATGGGTTATGAAGTAGATGAAAAAATTCTGAGGATGTATGCAGAACATCTGCTAAATTCACCACTAGATTAGGGTGAAGAAAGGTTTGGTACTTATGTAGAGAAAAGCCTACAAGTTCATTCAGAATTGAAAAAGCCCATGATAGTTAGAAGGGTAAGAAAATAGATAGAAGCTTTTGTAGAGATCATGGGTCTTCGTGTGGAAAATCTAAAAGAAAGAAGAAGGCAAAGAGATGAAGCTTAAATAGCTAAGAAGAAAGAACATGAAAAATCAGTTGGTATGGGAACATCTTCTAACACTAGATCTACTAGGAGTTCCACTGCAGAATAGTCGAACCAAATCAAAGCCTCCGAAAAAAGGAAGAAGAATACAAGCAAAAGAACCTACAAAGTTGTATCTACAGATGAGCAAAAAACTGACTAAAAAGAAGTAGTAAGAGAAATAAAGGCTACTGGGACTCATGTTTTCAAATTGAACAAGATAAAACCTTCTGGAAAAGGTTAAGAAGCAAAGAAAAGGACTAAAGTTGACAAACCTAGTATGTCTGTGGAGGAAGTTGAGAATGCAGTAGTAAAAGATGGAAATCTCATGCCACTCTGCAACCTGTATGAAAATTTTGATGAATCTGGTAAGAAAATTGTTGAAGAAGCCAAAATTAAGCACTTGAATGTTTTCAATAAAACTCTGATTGAAATCATATCTGGCTTTCCTACAAGCCTGTATAATGCTTTGGAGTCTAGGAGGGAGAGTTCCAAGACAAAGGAAGAAAATATGAGGAAGAGAGTTCTTGCCCATTTATGCCCAGAAATGATAATTGAAGAGATGGATTTATTCCTTTAAAGAGCTAAAAAGGAGTTCAAAAGCAAGTCAAGAGTAAATAACGTCATGATTAGTGATATTGATGTTGTTATCAATGAAACTAAGGTAATTCTAGAAGAATTCTTGTCAAAGGAAAAGATAAATATTGAAGAGATCAATACTGAATATGTTCAAGGAAATGAGGAAGTGAATGAGGAGGTGAATGAATCAGAAGAAGGGAATGTGAATGAGGAGAACATGAATGTGTTTGATCCTCTAGAATTTGAGGATATTTTGACTTCTCCCAATGTGAAAAATATAGAGACACCTATGGAAACTAAGACCCCAATTGAGGTGTGTGTTGAAGAAAAAGAGGTGCATACTAAAGAAGCTAAAATTCCTAAAATTAGTCCTGAAGCAGAATCTAAGGTTGAAAAAGAAAAGCATCATGAGATTAGAATATAGGAGGTGAAAGAATCTCTATTGGAGCATTAGGAAGAATCAAATCCTGAGTTAGATGAAAGCTCAATTAACCTATCTACTTTGTCTCCAATCTAGATGTTGAAGGTCACCAAAATTGCTCAAAGCTAAAGCCAATGAGAGGATACTAAAATCTCACATTGAGGACAGTGAGCTGCTAAAAATCACATTTGGAGTTTCATAGAAATTGATGCCTACTTATGTTATGGACCCATCAGGCTCCTTCTCTGATGAGTTGAAGAAGATAATAAACTTTATAGATGAACTCATTTTGAATCTTTAGAGAAATCAACTTTAGTTAAAGTGAAAAAGGAGTCCAAGGAGAAGAGAATTGTTAACCTAAATGAATTGATTGCCAAAGACAACATATGTTAGACTCTTGCATAAAAAATATTCAAGGTGCTATATCTGAAGGAGGAAAATTATACAAGTCTTGCTTAGTCTTATCAAAATTTACTGAAGTAAATGAGAAGAAAGTGAAAGACAATGAACAATAGTTGGTTACTACTTCTAACACTTTTGACCCATTAGCCTATAGTGTTTGTCATCAAGAAAGTTAAGTAATGTCTTTTCTCAACCAAAAAAAAGATTGGAAGCTTGAAAATGAAAGGATTATTGGCAAAGTAAGTGAATTCAGAGGGCTAATAAGTTCAAAGATTGAGATAATGGTAAATGCTCTAAAAGAAGTTGATGGTGCTATGACTGCTCCTGATTTTGTAAGTCTTGAAGCAACAAAAACCTTGTCATATCTTCTTTGTGGTCATATTACCATTTTGGGGAGTTTGAGAAGTATTTGGGACTCAAACTTAAATGGGATGAAGAATAACTTTACAGATGTCTTCAAATTTTTGTGATCCTCAATAGTTTTTTGCAATTTTGGATTCCCTAATTTTGTCATTGATGTCAAAGGGGGAGATGTCCACTGGGAATTCATAAATAGCTGTTGAAACCAGTCCCTAGAGAGACCATCATAAATTGTCCACCGTAGTGGTTACACCGTAATCCTCCAACCATGAATATGTCCATGGAACTCATTCTCGATCCTGCATTGGGATACCCAGCAGACCCAAACCACCACATTAGCCACTGCCTAGGATTTGGAAGCTCTTGAACGAATGTGGGTGGGAGGAGTTATACATGCGCTTGTAGACCTTTGTGGCTAGCAAGATCAATGTGCATTGAGAAATACCTTGACATTCTTAGGGGGAGCAGTATTTTGTATTTTGGTAGTGTGCTTATTAGTTTTGACACTTAGTCATTTTTCACTAAGTGCTGCCATCAATGCCAAAGGGGGAGATTGTTGGAATATGGCTTCTAGTGTTTTCATTGATGGAAACTAAAGTCATCTCCATGGTCTATAGACCAGTATCTAGTTGTATCAGAAGAACAAGTGAAATACTGTGTGTTACAGAAAAAATACTTAAAGAATAGGGTATCCAGTCAGACAACTTCATCAGATCATAATTTTGTGTTGTGGATCTATGGAATTGCTTGATGAGCATGTGAATTATCTTATCATTGAGTTTTGTGGTGTTGCATCAATTGCAGTACGAGCTTGAAGGTCCAGTAGGATATTTTTTGTCTATTTTCTTGTTGTAGCCGACTCAGTGAATGTGACACATTGTGGAAGTGTAAAGTGAAATCATTTAAAATATTATGTTCAAATGTTTAATTTTGAGTCCTAGCTATGGTCTAGCCAACTTGTTTGGGTGTGCATCAAAATTGTTTATGATTTGGGCCGACAAGTTACAAATATTCTCAAGTTTTATTGAGCTGACTTGTAGCGATTAAATCTTTATTCACAAATATATTTAGATGATTGGTTATATCATTTTAAGTAATGAAAAAGGTGTATTGGTGTATGTTGTGAATATATAAGGAGTATTAGAGTGATATCATGCACAATTTCACTTGTGCATAAAGATTTTGTGTGCAAACTTGAGTAGAATAGAGCAGTAGTTCAATATTAGTCAAAAGGATAGAAGATTGTCATCAGAGATTAATCAGAACTATAATCAAGCATTAGTAGATGCTATCCATTTAGTTCATTTTCTTTTGGATCTTATCCAAATATTTCTAGGGAAGTGAGCTCATCTATTTTGAGCAGTGAGCTCTAGGCAATGAGCTTGAATGTAAGTGCATTCCCATATTGTAATATTTCTTTTGGGTAAACTCAAAACTTATTGTGGATTGGTCATCCACCATGGTTTTTCCCCTAACTGGGTTTCCAAGTAAAATCCTTGTGTTATGGTGTTATGGCTGTATGGTTGCTTTCTTTCTATTTATGTATATTACTTTTGATTAAATGTTTTAAGTGGATTCAAGATCATAATAATAAAGTTAATTTTTGTCGAACACTGATTCACCCCCCCTCTCAGTGTTGCTTGTTTCCAATAGAAGCTTGGTCTGGTAAGAAGCTCTCTTTGAGACATCTTTGTGTCTTTGGATGAAAAGCATATGTTTATGTGCTAGATGAGAAGAGATCTAAATTGGAGAAATTTTTTTTTAAATGTATCTTCATTGGCTACGACATTGGTGTGAAAGGATAGAAGCTTTGGAATCCTGTGACTGAAAAGGTTGTATATAGCATAAGTGTAATCTTTCGTGAGATGAAACTTTCTTCAGTGGATTTGTAGTCAGGTATGAAAGAAAATATAGAGGAAAATGATGTTGTTGAAATAACTCCAACTCCTAAAAAGGAGGAACAAAAAATTGATAGTGTACCTGAAATTGAGGAGATTTCTAGCAGCTCTTAGAGTTCTTAAGAAGAACCACAACATTAGCTTTAGCCTGTGAGGAGGTCTACATGTGAGAAGAAGCAACATGATAGGTATGGGTTCTCTATGTTAGATTCTACTTGTGCCTATGGTTTGATTACTAATACTGATGGGCCTAGGACTGTAAAAGAGGCAACTGAAATGTCTGATTCAGATTCCTAGTTGGAAGCCATGAATGAAGAAATGGCATCATTAAAGAAAAATGATGCTTGGGATCTGGTTCCATTGCTTGAAGGTAGAAATCATTTGGGTTGTAAATGGGTATTTAAAAATAAAATTTGTCTGGATGGCTGTGTTGAAAAGTAAAAAGCGAGGCTGGTTGCAAAGGGATATTCCCAAGTAGAGGGAATTGATCATGGGGAAATTTTTTCTCCGGTAGCAAAGATGACATCTATCAAATTTATTTTTTCACTTGCAGTAGCATATGACTTGGAGATTGAGTAGATGGATGTGAAGAAAATATTTAATCATGGTGATCTTGAAGAAGAAATTTATATGTCCTAGCCTGAGCACTTTGTGGGAAAAGGTAAAGAAAATATAGTTTGAAATAGTCACCTAGAATGTGGTACCGAAAATTTGACATGTTTGTTTTGTCATCGAGTTTTGTAAGATTGAAATTAGATCATTGTGTGTACTTCAAAAGTAAAAATGATCAGGTTCTTATTATTGCACTCTATGTTGATGATCTGTTGTTCATCGGGAATAGTAAGTCTATGATTTCTTATCTAAAATCTTAGTTGTCTGCAAAGTTCAAAATGAACGATCTTGGTGCAGCAAGGTATATTCTAGGAATGGAAATAACTAGGGATAGAAAGAGCAGAAAGCTTTGGCATAGCCAAAGTAAGTATATTAACATTGTTCTGGAGAGATTTAGTTTGACTGATTGCAAGCAGCTAATTGTTCCAGTTTTGCAAGGAACGAAGCTATCTATTGAAGATTGTCCAAAATCTCCTACTAAGATAGAGGACATGACCAGAGTGCCTTATGGAAGTGCAATTGGCAGTTTAATGTATGCAATGGTCTATACTAGGCCAGACATTACCCAAACAGTGGTATGTTAGAGTATGCCTTGTGTTACTAAGGCCATTCTACTAGATCTCAAAATTCAGTGAGCATTCATGGATATGTGGATTCTGATTGGGTAGGGGACATTGATAGGAGAAATTCTACCAATGGATATATTTTCATGATGAATGGTGGTGCAATTAGTTGGATGAGCAAGTGGTAGGTTGTAGTCGCTTTATCCAATACAAAGGTTGAGTACATGGAAGCAACTCACGCCTGTAAGGAAGCCATTTGGTTTAGGAGATTGTGTTTTGATATTGGTTTTGATGCAGGGAAAATTATTATTTGTTGTGATAGTCAGATTTCCATTTTTCTAAAAAAAATCCAACTTTCCATGTCAGGATGAAACATATTGATGTGTAATACCACTTTGTACGTGATATGGTTGAGGATGGAAAGGTCTGTTTGGAAAAGGTTGATACTCTAAAGAATGTTGTTGATGCATTGACAAAGCCAATGAGCACGGATAAGTTCATATGGTGTACAAATTTAATGGGCCTTGGGTCCAAAATATTCAGTGACTTCATGTATTGAAAAGGGTTCAGTGAGTTCTTCATCAAGTGGGAGATTGTTGAGAAAATGTGTCTCAAACTCACTGGTATAACCCTGCTTCTATCACCAATCAACTTAGAATTGCATAAGTGTTACTTTCATGTTTGTACTGCTATACTGCTAGGTGATTGTGAGAGAGGTGAAATAGTGTGGTGTATACTACCATCTTGTGGGAGCCTCCTAGCTGTCTAATGGTAGTGTGGTGTATACCGCCATCCTATGGAAGCCTTCTAGTGTCTAGCAGTAGTACGGTGTATACTACCATCCCGTCGGAGCCTTCTAGATATCTAGTGGTAGTGCAGTGTTTACCGCCATCTTACAGAAGCCTCCTAGCTATCTAGCGATAGTGCGGTGTATACCACCACCCCATGGTGACACTTGGTCAAGCATAATAGTTGTGCAGTAGACATACCACTCTACTGTAACTTTGAAGTGGACCATGGGTGAACGAGTGCGGACTTGGTTGATTGCTGAGGTGTACGCCGAATAGTGGAGGATGTTGTTGACTTGAAGATGGCCATTTGATGACTAGTAACTTTGAAAGTTTCTCAATAGAGGAAACTGAACTAAACTATTTGTATAGAGAACATTTCGATAATGGTTGTTTCTATACATTGCAACACACTATAACTATTATGGTTTCGATGGTCGAGTGAATCAGTGTGTGTTTTTCATTATATGCTGTAAATGCATTGTAACAGAGAGACATAACCAAGTGTGATCATAATTTTTTTTATACAAGGTTGATCGAGGAAATGTTGCTACTATGAGATTGATTATTTGAAATGAGAGTCTGTAACTTGTATGCAATTCAATTACTATAATACAAGAGATTTTTCTTTTGTGTGGTGGGTTTTTCTCTCGTAATGGTTTTCCCACGTAAATTTGGTGTTCAATTATGTATGTGTTTATTTCACTATTCTGTTATTCCTGTCATGTACATCTTAATGAACTGTAATTGCAAAATTTAAAGACATATCTATATTCTTCTCTAAGTTTTGACATTAGGAGAGTTTTTTCCACACCTTAAGTTTTCCTTTCACTTGCTTTTGCAAATTAAAAAAAATTCATATCAAACTAGGTCTTTTAATTCATCATTTTTCCACGTTTTTCAACTTGCATTTACAAAAATTTAAACCAAAAACTTACTATTGTATACCTGAATCTAAAAATAATTAGAAAGATTCTTAAAAATCTATACAAATCAGTTGCAAAACCCTAATCTAGGTCTTTGAATAAACCCAAAAAAAACCCTAATCTAGGACCCATTCACTCTAGGGTGAATGAGTCCCTGATCATACCTAAATTTGAATTTATGGAAATTAAAAACTTTTGTTCGATTCTTCTGTTTGCTACTTTTAGATCTCTCTTTCAGTTTGTTTAATTTTTGTTTCATTCCTTTCAGTGGATCTAACTTAATTTAGCTCATTTACTACATTGTCTAAATTCAAATTGCATTTACAACATTCCATTTTCATATTGTTTCATAGTATAATAAAAAAAATTACCTTGTTTAGAATCTGAAAATTGCATTTCATTCTAGGTCATTGCATTACACTTCAAGCCTCTTGCCATTTTGGGTTTGCACATTAATTTTGTAAAAAAATTATGAGATTTACAACTTGGTGTCCTATTAGCAATACTATTGTGAGATGTAGTTCGAGACTCATGTCATCTCGTGATATCCCATTCGTTGTAGATCTTGGGTTTTCTAGTTCTCTTCCTAATAGTATTGATAATCAACCCCTTATGGATCATAACATGCATATCTCATTTCCCATGACTTCACTTCCTACAACAAATGTGAATGAGGTTCATTTTTCGAAAGAAGATATAAAAATAATATATGAAGGACTATAAAAGTTCCAAGACATTATTATTACTAAAAGTGTGGACATTAGTATGTTTCCTACTTTACAAAATCTAAGGAAACTGTTTAAAATTGGAAATGGAAAAAAATTGTCAATAGCCTTATTTGCTTCCTAAATGAGAACATATAGAAACAAGAGAATAATAACACCCATACCTTGATCAAAATTATTGAAGCTAAACCTCAAAGGGCTCAAAAAAAATTCCTCTTGATATTACTTTCTCACAAAGACATACTTAAACATGCACCCGATTGTCCACTTTACATAGCTAGAAGAATCAATAACAAACCCACTAATGGTATATTAATTGATCCCGCCTATGGAGAGAATGTGATCATTCAATAATTTCTATTTGTGCATGAACTCTATGAAGATACATATGAAAAACTAAAAGCATGGATCAAGACAAAAAATGGTTTTTATTGTCCAATGATAGGCTCGATAGATCAATATTTAAAAGTTGGACTTTTACATTTCTCATTCACAATCATCCTGCAATTGGACCAATTTTGTGTGAAGTTAGGCTATCCATGGATTTTCTCCATGAATTCAATCCCATTGGTTGTGCATAAATGTTTAAAGTTTCCTTTCAGGAATGAAATCTTTACTGTGCATCATAGTGGGTTTAATCCTGTGTCTTCTTGAGGGAACTTCTCATTGGATTTCTTTTGGCCAGAGCCTATTGAACCTATTAGACCTCATGAGGAATTATTTTTCAAATCCTATCAAAAGTTAAATACAAATTTTATAGCTTAATTATCCCTTAGAAACATTCCTCAACAAGTGATTGATCCAACTATCCTTGATGAAACAATGATTGAACCACAAGTCCTTTTGAACATCCAAAAGCAGCCTATGAAAAAGCCTCCTACAATTTCCTATAAGATACCACAAGATAACCAAAGCAATCCCATTGTTCCTCCTAAAATCAAACACATTAACAAGACTAAATAGAAAGAAGTTGAACAACCTCCTATGGTTGCTTTTGTTCCTCCGCTAAAGGAAGAGAAGAAGCCTATGATTGATAAACCCGCTCCTACACAAACTCAAATTGACAACATACTGAAACAAAACCAAAGTGCTAAAGAGTTCAGGCGTAGACATAGTGGTATTACTTGTACGTTACAAACTAAAGAAAAAAATAGCAACATAGAAAATAAAAATCTGAACTTGCTTGAAGCAATGAAAGATGATTCTATACCTTCATCGCAAGATAAACAAGAACCTTCCATGGACATTATCATTTGAACTCCTATTGTGATTAATCTAGATGATGATATTGACTTTACAAATATTGATTAACAAATGCATAATGAGTTGAAGTCATTTTTTTCCTCTTATATGAGCTTAAATGACAAATATCCTAATAAGAGTGTTGAACTTGGTGCATCACCTAGTTCAACACTTGCTATGGTCCCTTTGGCTATTTGTTTACCTTACATATATATCGATTGAGATTGGGATGTAGATGACTTTCTATAGGTTGATTTGCATGTGCCTTACTAGTCTTTTGCTTTGTTTTCTTTTTCGTGTTTCTTTATGTGATTGCATGCACATAATGTGATCCCCTATGATGTTCTATTTAATGTATCTCTCTTTCTCTCTCTTTTTTGCATTCCTTTATATGTATCTACATTCTTCTATATGTCGTAAACATTTTATATTTTTCATTTGTCTTGTGTTTTCCTTTTGGGGATGACATAAGGTGTCGAGACATTTAGGTCTCTTCCATGTTGAATTGAAGAATTTTTCTTTGTTTTCTCTCTCTATGTGTCATTCTTCTAGTTCTATTAGTATTTGGGGAATGATGATAGTTTCATGCTGTAAAACAACATTGTAACAAAGACATATTGACCCTGAATCCATAGATCCCTTATGTATTCTTGGGGGAAACCCCTCCCTCCATTTTTTTATGATGTAGCTTTATTTTAGAAATATATGACTTGGCATAGGTTTTTCCAAGGAAATCTCTCATGTATTAAGAGTAAATATTGGCTACTTTAAAGCAGTTTCTCACAACAATTGTGTTAGAAACCACTTTAAAGTGGGGACATACATTGATGACATCTTTTGACATTTTGCATATTTCATGGTGTGATTTTCTCTTTCTTGTGATGCATCCTTTTCTTGATGGTGTCACTGGGTTTTATTTCCTCAAAGAGTTTGATATGTCTAAGAATATGACTTTTCCTTAGTGGCATGATGTGATACAAGGCATCCCATAAGTGGAAATATGATATTATTGACTTGTCATCTCTTGGAGACATTAGCCACAATGTTCCCTAGCAAGAAGACCTTGCATGAAGTGAGATCCCATTGAAAAAAAACCTATAGAAATAACATTCATAAGTGCAAAGAATTGTGGTGCCTTATTAAAGTTTTTAGGAGGATAACTTTGGTATGGTATGAGAGGCTAATATGATTCTCTCATTTGTCACATTTTTCAAGATACTCACCTAGTGGACAGCTTGAGATTCCACTACCCCAGAGTGAGCATGCGTGTGTGTCATTTACATAGTAGAAATTGTGTTCTTATTATAAATAATGTTTGAAAAAATAGCCTAGACCTATTCCACATCATGTTGGACAAGTTATCAAATCTTGATCCTTTTCTCAGACAAACAATTGCGCTCAACACCACATTGGAATGATTGAAGCTTGATCCTTTTTTTTCTTTTTTTTTCTTGGTCTTTGATAGGGTATGATTGTGTATCTTTTCCATTGCTACATATGTAAGTGTCTTGAATTTCTACTTTAGTGTGAGTTTGACATGGGGTCATACTCTAACTAAAGTGGGGGAAACATGTAGTAATAGAAAAATTATCCCTTTTCCCTTACTTAGTTTGCGAATAATAATTAATGATAAAATGGACTTAAGGATTCCTTATTTAGGGTGTTGTAAAGTGTATCTTTACACTTTCACACTAATCTAGGGCTTTAATTAATTAATTAAGGTCAATTGAGCTTAATTGACCCCTTAAATTCAAATCCAAGCCTTATTTATTGCATTTTGCAAGGGATAAAGCATGAAACTCATTAATAATATTTCACAACACTTAATTTAGCAAGGTTTGAGTCCTAGGCTAGTGATCTAGGACCCATTCACCACTTGGTGAATGGGTCCTTCCTAGCTCCTAGGACCCACTTTTCACATCTTACTTCATATCCCTGAAACTTGTCCTAGTTGAGTGTGCTAGGACCCATTTTCCCTATGTCGAATGGGCCCTCCTTAACTTAGAAAACCCCTTTTTGAATATATTCTTTATGGGATTTTATTAATTTCAAACCCTAGATCAGATGTTGGCTTGTGTTATTTTAATTTTTGGATTATATCTTAGGTTAAGTATAAATATAGGGTTATTTTACATAGTTCTACCTAAGAATTTTTATGTGACTTCATGAGATCAAAAGCAAGAGAATTATAGAGCATTCAAGAGAATTTCAAAGGAATTAAATGGAAAATTATGAAGTTTTTATTGGAGCAATCAAAGGTCATATCATCATGTCAAAGGAATAGTACATCATGCATGTTGTTGAGCTAATATGTTGGGGTGTTGCCACAATAGTGTGTCTCACTTTTGGGACATGCTAATTTTTTCTTGATATCACTTTTTTTAGATAAACAAATGATTTTACACTTGAGAGGTTCCATCTAAAGGGTTTTAATTAAAGAGTGATAGATAATACCCCCTTAGATCAAAGCCCCTTGGATAGAACTCCTCTAGTATTAAATCATACTTACAATGGAAAATCATACTTACAATGGAATCTCTTTCACACCTATCAAAATGCTAGAAAAGAAAACACTTTTTTCTTTAACTTTTGAGGGATTAAATATGTCATTTAGAAATTATCTTTTGCAAGATTGTAGCCCTAAAAATGAGCTTTCTAACAAGTATAGTTTTGATATGTTTTCATTTTATCTTGTATTTAATTTTAAATTTTTACTAAACATTGGTTTTTCTCTAAACATCAAGCTCTTTGTTCTATAGAGGTGGAAAAATAGTAAGCCATTGTAATTTTTTTTTCAAAAAATATCCTTTCTCTAGGTATTGATGTCCTTATTTCACAAAAAAAAAAGAAAAATTGGATTTCGATATATAAACAAGTTAGGTTGTACGCCAAACAAGCATGTCCAAATTATAGTTACAATGACTTCAAAAATTAGTTAAAAAAAATATACAGGTAAACCCACAATAGTGGGTTACAATTTTTTGAACGAAGAATAATTAGAAATGCTAATCAAAATTTTTAAAATGGTTTACCCCTTCTAATGAAGGGGGTTCAAATGAACCAGCCCCCTTCTAATGAACCCCCTTCTAATGAACCCTCCCCCCTTCTAATGAACCCCCCTCCCTTCTAATGAACCCCCTTTTGCACCATATAAGGGGGGTTCGAATGAACCCCCTTCTAATGAAGGGGGGTTCTAATGAAACCTCTTTTTTCACCTTCCCCTCCACCATTTCAAAATTTATGCATTTTTTTGACTATCAAAGCTTGGGAAGGAGGTGCAAATGGAGTCAAGTTGATAAACCAAGTTGGATGATTGTAGTGATCGAAACGTGCTTTCCAACAATTGTAAATTTAACATATTTTGTTTTTATTTTATATTTTATTTTTTAGTTTTACTATACATAGGTTTTTCACCGAACGTCAAGTTCGATGAAAAATTATTGTGGAAAAATAGTAAATTTGAGGAAAAAAAATGAAAAATATATATCCACTAGGTATTGATTTCCTCGTTCTAACAAAAAAAGAAAAAATAAATTTCAATACATACCAAAAAAGTTATGCGAGCCGAAGTGCATCTATGTCTAAATTATAAATGTTTTGAGTTCAAAACTAAATTAAAAGAAAAATATTCAACAAAATGCTGTGAAACAAAATGAAAGCCCTAGATACTTGTGTTACCAACCTAAATTCAAAAGAATTAGAGTTTTATCCTTTGTAGAAAAAAAGTTATGCGAGTCGAAGTACACACCACTTTTTAAAAATGTTGTTTACTATTAAAAACTAGTTATGAAGGGAAACACAAATAAATTACAATTTAATTTAAATTTAAAAAAAAAAAAAAACATTTAACATCTAAAGAAAAAATATCACAAATCACTAGTTTACATCATTTTCAAATTCCTAATAGTTTACCTACTATAAGTGTCAAAAAGTGAAGTTTTCTCTGAAAATGTTGATTTCAATGTCAAGTTTGGCCAAAAAGTGTAACCCATTATTGTGGGATGACCCTCCTCTAGTATTAAATCATACTTACAATGGAATCTCCTTCACACCTATCAAAATGCTAGAAAAGAAAACACTTTTTTCTTTAACTTTTGAGGGATTAAATAATGTCATTTAGAAAGAATCTTTTGCAAGATTGTAGCCCTAAAAATGAGCTTTCTAACAAGTATAGTTTTGATATGTTTTAATTTTATCTTGTATTTAATTTTAAATTTTTACTAAACATTGGTTTTTCTCTAAAGATCAAACTCTTTGTTCTATAGAGGTGGAAAAATAGTAAGCCATTGTAATTTTTTTTTCAAAAAATACCCTTTCTCTAGGTATTGATGTCCTTATTTCACAAAAAAAAAAGAAAAATTGGATTTCGATATATAAACAAGTTAGGTTGTACACCAAACATGCATGTCCAAATTATAGTTACAATGACTTAAAAAATTAATTAAAAAAAATATATGTAACAAAAAATTATGAAAAAATATTTGTTCCCTGGATATTGATGTTGAGAATCTATATTTCAAAAATTAGAATTTTATCCTTTGGGTATGTGCAGGATCATGATGGGCCAAAAAGTGGCAATATGATGGGTATGTGGCTGACGCCTTTTTTTTAACCCAAAATTGATGAAATGAAAAGGGATTTTAAGGATATTCTCAGCTTTCCACCAATATAAATTATGCTTTACTTTGAATTTAATAAATAATTATTATTCATTTTCTATTTGAATTATGACTAAATTCCTAATTGATAGACTGATTGAAAAACATCTATAGCTTTCAAACGTTATCACATTTTTTGAATTTAAAACATGCATCACATTCTATAGCTTCGCATACTATAGGATAAAAAAAAAAACTAAATTTCAAGAAATTTTGACCAAGTTAAGGTGGTCAGACATACAAGTTTTTAATATTTTTTAAAGGTTGTAATAAAATATTTATAATTAATTATTTACTTGGAAAAAATTACAAAAAATAATGTGTCACATCCATACATGAGTCCTCTACTTATATCTAAAATCTTATAAAAAAATATTATCATTTTATTGTGGTTAGGGTGGTCAGACAGACACCTACTTCTTATTTTTTCCCTGAAATTTAAGTACTACTAAATTGAAATTTCAAATTTTCACCAAATAGATTTTATTTAAAAATAAATAAACCTAGTAGTTTAGAAACTACATTCAATTTGCTACAGATTCTATTAATACATATTTTTGAAATAATATAGATAACTTATTCAAATTTTTATATCAAGTTTCCTAACTATAATTTTTTAAATTTTTTTGTCACTTAAGGGCCCATTTTTTCCATGATGATCCTACACATACCCCTTTATATAAAAAAAGTTATGTTGTACGACACAAATGTTACTTTATGAAAAATGGTGCTTTATGTTTAAAACTAGTTATTAAAGAAGATGTTTGAAGATTCATGATTTATTTTGGAATTAAAAAAAAAAAGAAATTTAGAATATACACAAAAATTTCCACATATCACTAATTCACATCATCTTCAAATTCTTAATGGTTTAGCTATTATAGGTCTTAGAAGATGAAGATTCAGTTAAAAATATTGATGTAAATGCCCATCATGGGAAAAAAGTGAGACACAGTATTGTGATTTCACCTATTGATGTAGCATTGAAGATCCAATTCAAGCATTCTTTCATATCCAAATTCAATATCAATATTTACATACATTGAAGCCACTTCATGCTAATTTTATGATTTGTACTCCAAGGTTCAATTGAGGATTGGTGAGGTGTATCATTACATTGTTCATTCATCATTACTTCTATGCATTATTTCAATTCAAGGCTTAATTACCAAAACAAGGTTTGACCAAGGTAAACCCTTATCCCCTAACAATCAACATTTTCTCCTCTTTGATGTGCGATTGTAGGTTTTAGGTTGAAGATCAAGTGGAGAGAAAAAAATGTCAAAGTTCTAAAGTTGCAAAAGTTGTCACCTTTCTTACAAGAACACAAAAAGTACTCTACATTATTTACTTCTAACTTTTGGGAGTTGAACACTTGGGATTTGGGATGTAGACATTGAAGAATAGGATCACAAAATTGATTTTTGAGAACCCTAGCAGGAACCCATTCACCACTGGGCGAATGAGTCCTCAATGAGGACAAAAACAACACTTTTTCAACAAGGTACACATCATTTTGGTATCTTAAAACCTTCCTATTTATTATTAAAATAGTTAGGTCTGATTTCTGATTGTTATTTATGCATTATACTCATAAATTGAGTGAAACTAAGAAAATGCAAGGTGTATCCATTTGATACCCCATCTTGTGGACCCTCCTATCTCTTTTTTTGATGTTTCACTTTAATATAAACATTCATCCTCACTCCTCAAAAATCCAACTTCAATGCAAAGGAATCAAAATTTTGGTACCACATCTTGGGTGAATGTTTTGATTAGATTAAGACAAGAAGGGTTTGCACCCATTACAAAGCAGTCATCAAGGTAGAAGGGAGGGGGCTCACAAAAATTGAGACAAAAAAAAAGAAAGACTCACAGAAGTGATCCTAGAGAGGAACACTAATAACCCATGCTTTTGACAAGAGCATGAAGCTAGTAACAGAACAACTACAACAACCTAGAACACACATGAAAAGAAAAACCAATAGAACCAACATCTTAAAAGACAACCAGTCACTACTGAAAGGAAAGAAAAGGAACCCAATACTAAGCTAAAAATCCACTCAAGAGAGAGCAAGGGGCAAGACTTCCTAGTTAAGGACTACAATTTCCTACAATAGAAAATAGGAAAAAGAAGAAAAAATCAAATGAAACCTCCCGAAGGAGTTCCATTTCCTACACAAAAGTAGGAAACAACACCACTCATAGAAGTAGAAAATAGAGATAAGAACTCCATCTCACTCCAAACAAGGCCACAACCTAGCCAATGACTAGCCCAACAAATGGGTTAAATAGGGGTACCCAAGGAGGTACCACCTCAACTGTACCATAACAACAAAATTTTCATTTATTTAGATCCATAAGTAGCGATACATACTTTTCATTTATTTAATCATATATGCAAACTTGTTTCAATTACCTAAAGTGAGGTCAACTAATATATTCATGATTAAAACCAATCCATTTTTAGTCCTCCTTAATTATACCATGGCCAAAAGTGAAACATCCTTATAGGCTTTGTAGATCCTAAATAAGAAAATGTGGTCCACCCTCTATTAAATTTTCCTCTATCTTTTCGATAAACTAGCTTATTTATGTAAGGCACTTTCAAGATTCAAGTAATAGTTATATGAGAAAGGAGCTACATGTTTGATACCAAAATAATTTTTCACATCTAAATATATTAGATGGATATAATATAATCAATTGTATTATTATTTTATCAATCTACATGACAAATTTGGGCTTTGTTGGGTGAAAATTCTGTAATCCCTCTTAATAGATTATAAAACTTTGATTTCAACAACAGTTATGTGAGATAGAATCTCTCCTCTCAGAAAGGGGAGGCACCCTTCTTACTACTTATTGAAACTAAGGAAAACTAATCAAATATTTACAAAAATGTACAATACAATAATGATATGGGGATGTGCCACATTCATGATTCTCTCTTTTTTTAGAGAATATGTTTTACAATGTTTCACAATTTTAACTTTTGGATGCGATACAACTTAAAATTAAAACTAATCAGTAATTCCAATATTCCTATCTTGTCAAAGCAAAGCCTAGGAATACCAAAATGATAAAGATAAGTAACAAATAAGAAAAGCTCATAGAGGCACAAAGTCATTTTGTAGTTCTCGATAATGAATCCTTCAAGATAGTAACCAACATTGTAAAAGAAGCGCAAAGTATTCTATATACTTCATAATAAATCCCATGAGTATCATGAATAAATATAAGCATAAATTCTTATGGATAATTCATTAATAATATCAACAATATTCCAATTTCAAGCAATGAGTGTAACTCAAAGTTTACACAGATTTACTAAAAATCCCTTCAATATCAATTACTAATTAGTGTTAATTCAATCAAACAACAAGATAATTGTCTCCAACACAAAGTTTGGTGTGAAACTTCACTTTTTTATTTCACAAAAATAGTTTCACAAAAATAAACTAAAAGTTTCAATATTTACTTCACAATTAGGTAGCACTTTGTTGCATAAGATAAAAGGTGCATAATACAATATAATCCTCTCTTATTTATAGATGGGAGAGGAGAGATAATCTAGGAAAACCCTAAATAACTATTTTACTTATTCAAAAATTTCATCCATAAATGTATGAGAACATATTTGTTTTACATGTAATTACTTTTTCCAAAATGACATGTAAAATGTCAAACCCTATCTACATAAAGCATAGAAGAAAGCGTATGAACTATCTAACTTTGGAGATATAAGAAGTTTTTTATGTTCCTTTCTCTTTCCTTGTAAGTCTTCATATTTATTCTTAGTTTCCTGCATGACTGCCTCATCTAGACCAACTGTATAGTTAATAATTGCATGAACTTTTGTGATTGACTTCCTTGCAGAAGAGAAAATATTTTTGCATATATCTAGATGAGTATTGAGTTTTTCTAGAGAAAGTTGTACATCACAAAAGGCATATGTTGAAGTCTTTTAAAATACTTCATCTTCCACCTACTTCATGATAGCTTCTTTGAAGATCTGAGCAATCTCACTTATCGGGAAGAAGGTATGATCATCATCAAGGAGTTTTCCTGGCAACTCCTCAATTCCATTCACCATGATAATATGATCCCCTTCGACATCTTCTTGCACTTGTTGTATTGTATGTCCTTGATGAGATACTTGATGACTTGTATGTGGTTTATAAGAGACTCCTTTACTTCCACATACTTATATTTTTAGGAATTACCCTGACTTCCACTAATTTTCTCAACTTAGTTTCCTTCATTTGCAACCAAAATGTGAGACTTTTTTCCATCTCTTTTTTCTCCACGGAAAGTGTGCTTCTACCTTTTCCAATTCCAATTTCATTTTATATAGTTGAACATTCTTTTCATCAGTGAAAGCTATGCGTTATGAACCCTACTCTATTATCTCATCAACAAATTCATACAACACTTTTCCCTTGGAGTAAAACTTCTCCACTTTTTTCACTGTTGGTTCTTCAAAATTTACCATGTCCATAGGTTGCACATTCTTTGAGGTACATATGATCTTTCTCAAAATTGATGCATACCGTTCAAACTTTTCCTTGTACATATTTCTAGCTTGCATCATCTTATCAAGTCTATTTGACAATGCATTCAGGGTCACTAGTGCATATTCTTTGACACTTGCATTAGTTACCTTCCCATGTTTGACCCTTCTTATGATGTAATCTTCCATATTCACATCACCCTAATCATGTGGAGGTAATCCAATATCCACATACATGTGACTTGACTTGTCCATAGGAAGTCCTAAATGAATCTTTTCCCTCTTTTTCCCCTTGGATTTTGGAGGATATATCTCTTCATGGTCTAGCTCATTTGGGGAAACCATCTACTTCTTGTGCTTATATACTTGTGAGATTAGCTAAGGGGGAAGAAATTAAGTATTTCTTTCTCAATTTACTATTAGTTCTTGTGTACAACTGCCTCTGTAGAAATGGGTGTTATAGTAACAATTGGAGTAGTATCGATCATGATTGCACCAGTAGATTGCGAACCAAGAGGATCATGAAATGAGTCCTTCATGAGCCTATCAAACTCAGCTTGAGAAGAGATATCATATGATGGAGAAGATAGACTCAGGGTGGATGATGGAAAAATTGAGGAAACATCATTAATTTGCAAAATGGAACCCATGGGAGAAGTGGAAAGGATTGATGATGTTGAAGAAGGAATGGTAACCTTCATTGCATGTAGAGTTGCTATAAGAGGAGGCAAAGTGGGAAGAGAAGTTGGAGGAGTAGTATGATTTGGAGGAGTGTGAGGAGCATTGGTAGTAATAGGATATAATGTATGAGGGGGACCATCCATAATTTTTTCATGGGGAGATAATTGTATTTCATCATTATGACTTTCTTCTTCCTCATTACCTTCTTCCTCTCCTTCATCTTCTTTAGACTATTCATCTTATGTAGACTCTTCTAATTCCTCTCTTTCATTCCCTTCTTCTTCCGATGATTGTTCCTCATATGTAAGCTATTTTTCTTCTACAAATGGTTGTTCTTCCTTAGTTTCATAATCTTCTTCAGTTGTCCATGCACTACTTTTACAACAACTAAATTTGATCTTAGGACCCCTTTGTGAAGAAGAGGGAGCAACAAAATATTTATGTTTAGTGCAGAGTTCTTGTTGTTGGTTGGTTTCACCTCCTAGTGTTTCTCCCTCAGACTCTATTTTGAAAGATTTTAATTGAAAGCCATGCCTCTACAATCATTCACCTATGTTATGAAAAATAGGAGTAAGTCTTTCTCTGATGGAAACCCTTTATTTCTTGGACCATTACACATGAGGTAAAGGCTTACTGGTAATTTTTTCTTCTTCATATGCAAAATTTATGATATTGCCAGGATCTTCAAAAACCTCTGGAATATCAACCACACCAAGGTCCCTGATCTGTTCCATAGTTAACTTACAAAAATCAATTCTTTGAATGTCCTCCTCATCTCTACAGTCTTCCCATATATCCTCAAAATGGTAGACATGGAAATGATCCTTCTTAAGCTTTCTATTCACATTTTTGTAATCAAAATCAGATTTGTACCTGTATGACCTTATGATCATAATCTGTATCATTGTAGCTACTGATTTTTCCTTTTGCACACTTTGAATAGTATACCTTCCAATAGTAATTGGAAACTTAAAGCCTGTCGTATGAATTTTTTGGTGTTCCTTATGGACTATGATCAAATATCTAGACAACTCCATTAATATCCATTTGCTAGAAGCATATCTAGGTAACATGTATGGGCACCGAGTATAACAACCTACTCTTAAATATGTGAAAGTAGGAAACTATAAGAAGATACATCCAAACTTACTAGAAACCTTGAAGGCTTCATCTAATACTCTCTTCTTCTAAATATTTGGATCAAAATTGAAAAGCAGAGGTGCAAAGAAAGCATCAGTGACTGCTAAAATGCTTGATACTATTTCTCAAGGTGATCTAGGAGTAGAACTCATATATTGACACAATATTTATGTTACCTTTTGTTGAAAATCCTAGAAATTATCTCATAATAGCAGCAACATACACTAGGTAAGGTGTCATGTAAAATTTTAATATGGTTTGTGCATTGATGAGCTACTCATGAATCCCATCACTTACCTCCATTCCCTAGTCTATTTGTGCTTTCCTCCTTCTGATGATTCAAATATAATCATACGTACAATCTTGAAAATGGAATGAAACGGGAAAGCCTTTCACCCTACTCATCCGATTGATCATATTCTAAACATATTCCTTGAAATTACTTCATGGAAGACCTTTGGGCCATCTAGATATAGTGGGCCTTGGAGTCTTCAACCATTGAGAATTTATCAATTGCTTAGCTTTGTTAGGGTCTCTTTCATAAAACTCCTATGCTTGTTGAATGTAAACATTTGTATATTTCTCCATGTGTGGAACCCAGAAAACTATATCAAAGAACTCTAGATCCAATCTCATTATGATTTTTCTAGAATAATCTCTCACACTTCTTTCCTCATTGATATAATGCGAGGCAACCTGAAGAAAAAATTTTGTGCAATGAGCAACAACTAAAAAAGAAGCCACTAGATGGAGGTTTCTATGGATGATTGCTCATAGATTTTCTTCTAAAAGTTTCTTTTCTATTCTTTTCAAAAAATCATCCATATCAAGGTGACCAATCTTTGTATCCTTGATTTCATCAATCTTTGAGATCACAATGGTAGGAGGATAAACACCTTGGTACTTGCACTTCATTTTCTCTTTTTGGAAGACAATGGAGATTCTTCTATTGTCATCTAAGAGTAAAAAAGACTAATGCAAATTCACATTCAGAGATCACATGATGAGAGCTTGAAAGAAACTAAAAGAAAACATGGATTATGAGATGTTAGGAGCATAAGCATTATAAGAGCGATTGGAATACGTGAAGCTGGGCAAGCATTTTGGAATGAGAAAATGTGAGCTATGAAGCATGACGAATAAAGGAATAATAGTGGAACAAGGTTTAGAAAGCAAATGGAATGATTTTTTGAGCACTTAGTGAAAAAATTTCATTTGTGCAAGGGCACTGAAAATCAACGCCCTTACATCTTGGAAGTTCTGATTTTGGTGCACAACCGCTAAAAATCAACGCTCCATCATGCTTTAAAGACTTAGAAGGAGTTGATGTCCAAGTACTAATAATTAGTGCTACAACACATGGTGTAAATTTCAATTTCATTTTGTAGCCCTAAAAATCCCTACTTCTACATGGTTAGTATAATGTAAATTCATGTGCACAAGTGGAACTTTTTAGCACTTATGCACAAAGGAGGAAGATCAATTTTTTGCAGGAGCGGTGACTTTCACCTCTCCTACATCTTGGATGAGGGAATTATAATACATGTGAGAGTGGTGAAAATAATAGCTCCTACATGTAGGAATGATTGAAATCACTTGAAAGGGTAGCAATTTTCATCTCTTAGACATGTATTGTAAACTTTACTAGACCATGATGCCAAGTTGTTAAAAAAATCACTATTATGATAGACTGAAAATGAATGTGCAAGAAATAATAAAGATCACTCATACATAGAAAGCATCCAGGGAAATTAAAAGGAGAGCATTTAAAATTGACGTCGTAAGCAAGAACAAAATAAAAAAATCCCAAATAAGAAACCTAGGGAAAGATGAAAAAAGAATAGAAACCCTAGCACAAAAACAACACTGAAGAAATAAACGGGAGAAAAACTCACAGATTAAAAAAAATTAAAGGAATAACAGTAAAGATTACCATGAAGAAAATTAAACCTTGAAGTAAACGAGAAGAAACTCAAAACGCACCTAAAAAACAATGGAGGAAGAAAAAGGTCAAAACCCTAGTTCAATCACCTGCAGAGTCCACCAACAAAAAATTGCTTGAATTTTGCAAGATGACTGACGTAAGGAAAGAAGAAGAAAATAGGTTTAATAATCATAAAATGGATTAAAAAGGCTTTAATAACCTTAAAATATTGATGAGCCCAAAATGTGCTCATAGTTTGGATATCATGATGAACTTTTAATACCCTTACTTTTGTTATTCATGGTTGTTTAAACTCTTTTGAAACCTTTTATTGGGATATCCTGTAGCAATACACTTTCATGTTCCTGTAGCCTATCGTGTTGTCTTATCTATATTTATTACCCCGTTTGGCTCCCTAAATGACTGGTATATTGCATATAGTTTTTGAATGATAAAATATATTTAAATATGTGATTAATGAACGAATATTGTGTATGTGCCATGTGCCTTTTCTTTCGCATCTGTTACCTTGTGTTTCGCAGGTTGTTGAAGAAAGTATGATCGAGTCAAGTGCAGCTGATCTCAGCCTTGTAGTAAAGTCTATTTCCTACACGACTTTGAGGAAGCTCTGGTGAAGACTCTTTGACCAAAACTGTTGGGAAGGATTTTTAATGACAGTCAATCTGGAAAGAGTGGAGCGCTAGATTCTCTCTGGATCGGGTTGAATGGATAAATTCATTTATGAAGTCTGTTCCTCGATTTTGGGATACATTTTATTTCCACGTCTTTCTTTGTTAGGGTTAGTTAGTTAGTTGTTCTACTGACTTTAAATAAGTGCTCCTCCTGCGCGAGTGAGCAGAAGATGGTTAGAAGTAAGATAGAAGCATAGTGATAGGGAGATAGGAGATATCATGTAAGAGTCAGTATGATAATAATAAAAAGCAGAATCTGTATGACAAGAGACAACGTTTGTTGTTAGTTTTCATATCAACAGAGCAATGTATACCATTCTAAGTTTATGAATAAAGTTTGATGAAGTTATGAGTTTAGCACTTGTGTAATTAGTAGATGCTTGCTAAGGGGGCCCACTTAGTAAGTATCCGTAGCTAGTAAGTTAGCTGTTCTTTTTCTATTGATCATCAGTTAGATTTCATCTTTGAAATTTTTGTACAAACTCAGTCTTATATTGTTCCTGCAGCATCGGGAATCCATCCTTGTGCCTGTTCATGTAGCATAAGGCCAGTTCATAGTTTGTGTCTCAGTCGTAGCTGTTATGATTTCTGTTTTGATTAAATCGTGGTTGAGTTAAGAAAACTTTGCATTACCTTCCTGTAGCGTAGATAGAATTCTTTCCAAGTATTTATTTCTGTTAAGTTATGACTGAAACTAGTTCGTAGTGCATATATTGTGCTGCTCCATTCAAAGTATATGTTCCCTGGTTTGACAAGTAAATGAACGTCCATAAAGAGATATTAGTCATCTATTGGAATGTCCAATTCCCAGGATAGGTTTTACTATGATTTTCATATCCTTTTTGTGGGTGCAACCATTTTTGGCATCACTACCGGGGATGGTGTCAAGCTAAGAACTTGTTAGAAGTCATTTTTAGCATTAGTTTAGTTTGTTAATAAATTTTTTTCAAAATCCTTCAAATCGCCATTCATTCTATTGCATGCATAGAAGAAGAGACGCACTGGGAAGGTTTCTCCCTAAAAACTTGTTTGTTGAATTGCCATTTGACCCAGCTGACGAAGAACCTGAGGAAAATCCATTCGCTCTGATATTCTAGCAAGCAAATATGGCAAATAATCCACCTAATCCACCTCCTGCTTTTGAGTTTCCCATTGTTCCTCAGCAAGATACTGGTAACCTTAAAAATATTCCTTCTTCATTACTTCCCAAGTTCTATGGCCTAGTTACGGAGGACCCTGAAACTTTCCTGTTTGAGTTTGATATCCTCTGTCGCAGCTATGATTACACTTCAGATGCACACAAGTTGAAGTTGTTCCCTTCCACCTTGAAGGAAGGAGCTGTTAGATGGTTCATGAGTTTGGGAAGAGGTGTTGTTGATAGTTGGGCAGCCATGCAAACAAAATTTCTTGAGAAATATAAGAAATATTGTAAGAGTGGAAGTAAGGGAGACGATATATTCAGAATTCAACACAAGGAGGATGAAAGCCTGGAAGACTACATCTCAAGATTCTTGTTTTCTTTGAAAAAGAACTCAAACCATACTCTCAATGAAGACTCTCAGAAACTACTTTTCTAAGAGGAATTAGTGATGCCTGTATAGATGCTTTGTACCTGATGGGAGGAGGTGATATAACCCAACTGCCTTGGGATGATATTAAGAAAATATGTCTTAATTACTCCCAAGAAAATGTGAAGAAAGGTAGAGGTCATCAAGCTTCAGTGGGCAAGTCTTCTTCCAGTGGAGTTTCCCAGAGGGAGATCACAAATTGGCTGTCTGATTTTAAGCAGGAAATCATAAACAACATGGCTACATAGTTGGACACTATGCAAGCTCGGAAGAAACATGAGGAAGCTGAAGCAATGTTGGCTGAGTTCTGTCCGCATTGTAGACAGAAGAGACGTGACTGCAGATGCAAGATGGTGGCCAACGTGGAGGTTAAACGGTTGCCTACTGATTTTAAGATGATAGAAGGTGATGATGACCAAGTCTTCTTTATTGCACAAAGGAGGCCATGGGCCCTAAGACAAGGTATGCCTCAGGATCCTTTGCAAAATTTTGGTTCATATAATAGTCAATGGAAAAATCAGTACCCTCCAAACTATGGGCCATACTCCCAACCTCAGTGGAATAACCCTTGGCCAAATGCCCAGCAAAACCGTTGGCAAGCCTCATAAGGGAACTGACAACCACCTCAGCAAAATCAGTGGCAGCCTCCACAAGGGAATTGGTAGCAGCCTAACAAATAGAGAGGAGGCCAGCAATGGTCAAATCCAACCATAGGTTTCCTGTAGCAACCCCAACAACAATCCATTATGCCACCTCCTATAGCTAATCAAGGTCAGAATCCAAAATCAACCCAACTACCGGCTCAGGCAACACCTAATCCAAATAACCAGCAACCATAGTAGCATCAAGTCTATTTTGCTGATCCTAATCATCAGCCTGCCTATGCTCTTAACCTGAATAATATTGATTTACGTGTAGGAACTGTGCTGCCCACACCATCTCCTCCCATAATCTCAGAATCACCATCTGAGGAGACTGACCAAGAAGAAGAAGATATCAATGACCAAGCCCAACCAAATCAGCCAGTTCAGATCCCATCATTACCTAAGTCATCTGATAAAGTGCCCCCTCCTTTCCCACAAAGATTGGAATGTGAAAATGTGAAGAAACAAGAAGAACCCACCTTTGATATCCTTGACCAGCTAAAGCATATATGTGTGAAAATTCCCTTGTTCCAAGCAATCAAAGAAGTACCTATCTATGGCAAGGCCATCAAGGAGGCATGTTTGAAGAAACCAGGGAGGAAAAAGAAAGACCCTCAAACTGTCCATGTAATAGGCCAACTCTCTGACTTAATGCTAGGGAAGCTTAGCATCTCAAAATATTTAGATCCAGGAAGTCCTGTTGTGGAGATAAATGTTAATGGGTTGCAAATTAAGAATGCTTTAGTAGATCTTGGTGCAGCTATCAATGTCATGACAAAGGACCTGGTTGTAAAACTTAATATTTTAGAAATAAGGACTACACCTACAATATTACAGCTTGCTGATAGTTCAACTGTCAAACCTGATGGGGTAGTCTAAAACCTGGTAGTCACCTTGGATTCCTGGGAATACCCTGCTGATTTCATGGTCTTATCTCCAAAGGCATCATTGGGGGGATACCTTGTCATACTAGGAAGGCCTTGGTTGGCTACTGCTGATGCTTGCATTGGTTGTAGGTCAGGTGACATGACAATATCTGATGGATATAGCACAAATAAACTTACCCTCTATTCTCCAGCACTGCCCCAACTTGAGTTCGGAGATGTTGCTTGGCCAGATTTGGGAGAAGAGGAAGAAGTGAACTCTGTGTCCAATTTAATGATGATTACCAGAGATCCTTTCATTGCATAGCAAGAAGAAGAAGATATACTGTCCAATATCCTACTAAATAACTATGGTGTTGAATACTTTCATTGTGAGAAAAATCCATGTTCCTTGTAGACTATTCTTCCTCCATCCACATCAGCTCATTATCTTGTAGCAACTGATTGCTTACACAGCTTACTACCCCATGAGGTAGACATGCCATTTCTGTCTGAAGTATCTATGATAGACTTAACCTCCCATGTTGAGGTAGCTACAGGAAAAACCTTGTGCATTAATAAAAACCTCACCAATGAGCAACAAGAATCTATGATCAAAATGCTTGCCAGTCATAAGTCAACTTTTGCATGGGACTATGGAGATATGAAGGGTCTAAACCCAAAAATCTGTACACATCGCATATATATTAACAGTAACTTCAAACCTGTCAGGAAGCCTCAAAGAAGAATCAATCCAGCTTTGAGAGAGATTGTTAAAGAAGAATTACAGAAAATGTTGACAGCTGGCTTTATCTACCTAATCTCTGATAGTCAATGGGTTTCTCCATTGGTCATTGTTCCTAAGAAAGGAGGAAAATAGAGGGTATGTGTAGATTACAGAGAACTTAACTTAGCAACAAAGAAAGATTACTTTCCTCTTCCATTTATTGATCAAGTTTTGGGTAATTTAGCTGGAAAGAAGTACTTCTCATTCTTGGATGGCTTCGGTGGATACAATCAGATCAAGATTGCTCCTGAGGATCAGAAAAAGACTACTTTTACATGCCCTTGGGGAATGCTTGCCTATTCAGTTTTTCCTTTTGGTCTCTGTAATGCTCCTGCAACTTTTGAGAGGGCAGTCATAAGAATCTTCTCAGACATCTCATATGATTGCATGAAAATATACATGGATGACTTTATTGTTTATGGTACAACATTTGAGGAAGCTCAAGCCAACTTGGAAAAATTACTACAGAGATGTGAAGATCACAACCTATCACTGAATAGTCAAAAGTGCTTCATGATGATGCAGGAGGGAATAGTGCTCGGTCACTATATTTCTGCTGCAAGAATTCAGGTTGATCCTGCTAAAATTGAGATCATCTCTAAGTTACCCTCTCCTACTAAGCAGAAAGAGGTACAGAGCTTTCTAGGCTATGCCAGATACTAGAGAAGATTCATCAAGGACTTCAGCCAAATAGCAGGCCCCTTATACAATCTGCTGAAGAAAGATGAAAAGTTTTCCTGGACAGAGGAATGTGAAAAAGCATTTCTTGACTTGAAAGTTGCCCTCACACAGGCACTTGTTCTGAAAGGACTTGATTGGTCACTCCCATTTCATGCAATTGGAGTAGTGTTAGGGAAAAAGGATGGATCAACTGAACATGCACTCTACTACATAAGCAAAAATCTGCAAGGGGCTGAATCCAACTACACTGTTACAGAAAAAGAAATGTTGGCAATCATCTACGCCCTCAATAAATTTAGGCATTATATCAATGGTTATTAGATATTTTTCCACACTGATCATGCAGCAATCCAGTATCTCATGAACAAAAGCTCAATATCTGGGAGATTGGCAAGATGGTTATTGCTGATGCAGGAATTTGACATTACAATTGTGGACAAGCCAGGTAAAGCTAACGTAGTTTCTGATTTCCTTTCTAGAATTCAAAGGCAAGATGACTCTGCACTTATTGAAGACTCCTTTCCTGATGAGTACCTATTTGCAATCAAGGTTATTCATCCATGGTATGTTGATATAGCAAATTATCTGGCAACAGGAAGAACTCCTCCTCAATTCTCCCCTAAAGAAAAGAGATTATTAGTAGAGAAAAGTTTTAACTTTTCTTGGATTGCAGATTGCATGTTTTATACAGGGCCAGATCACGTTATGAGAAGATGTGTACCAGAGGAGGACACTCATGATATACTACATGCAAGCCATGATGAGCTGTGTGGTGGACATTTTGCTGCTAAAAGAACAACAATGAAAATTTTAAATACTGGTTACTATTGGCCAACTTTGCATAGAGATGCAGCCAAGTATACAAGGAGATGTGACAGATGGAAAAGGATGGGAAGACCAACTCGCTCTGATGAAATGCCTCTATTTCCACAAATTGTATTTACACCATTCGACAAATGGGGACTGGATTTTGTGGGACCAATTGACCCACCTTCCAATGGTAAGTCCTACATTCTTGTGTGCACAGATTATGTCACAAAATGGGTAGAAGCTAAACCTATGAAACATGCTAGGGATAATAAAGTGGCTGAATTCCTCTATGAGGAAATATTTACTAGGTTTGGTGTTCCTAGGGAGATAGTGACAAATCATGGAGCATAATTTACTTCTACACTTATCACAGCTTTAGTCAATGAATACAATATACGGCACAGGAAATCAACTCCTTATCACCCCCAAGCAATGGCCAGGTTGAGGTCACCAATAGAGACATAGAGGACATTTTGACTAAAACTATAGATTTTCATAGGAAGGACTGGGCCGCAAGGTTACCAAAAGCTATATAGGCCTACCATACTGCCTGGAAGACTGCTACAGGATTTACACCTTTTGAAATGGTGTATGGTAAAACAGCTGTAATGCCAATAGAATTTGAACATAAGACTCTCAGAACAACACTGGAGCT
Source organism: Sequoia sempervirens (assembly GCA_007258455.2). Lineage (NCBI taxonomy): Eukaryota > Viridiplantae > Streptophyta > Pinopsida > Cupressales > Cupressaceae > Sequoia > Sequoia sempervirens. The sequence goes on from VDFB02271358.1 coordinate 11,959,398, forward strand.
GGACATGGATTTAAGAAATGCATAAAAGGACAAAATCATGTAGCTCAATGCTCTGGATGAACTCCGAAAGCATGCCCTATAGCACACTGAGATGACACAGAATCATTGAATAAGGTGGCATGATAAATATATTAAGGAAAAAAAATTCAAAGTAGGAGATTGGGCTCTTCTTTATGACTCACAGTATAAGGACAGTCCAGGAAAATTACAGACTAGATGGTTGGGGCCGTATGAAATTGAGAATGTATTTGCTAATGGTGCAGTTCAACTTGTTACAATTGATCCTGTTAGATTCAAGTTGTTAGTTAATGGACACCGCCTCCGATTGTACCATAAACCAGTCTCAAAAGAAGAATTCATGCAACAGTTTGTTCAGGATCCTGTCGCTACTCTTCCTACAGCCGAAGGTTGTAGCCTTTCTGCTATAGCTTCGCCGTAATTTTGAAAAGTATGTTCATAATAAGGTTTTTTTTTTAAGGAAACCCCTTTTTCTTCATTTTCACTTGTTGCCACATCTCACTTTTTTATCTTCCATCTATCCATCCCATCCATCCATTCCATCAACTCATCTCGTCCGCCCAAGTCACCCATCCACCTCATTCATCCGCATCACCCTTAATTATGATATCAATCCCAACTATCAACTCATGTTGAAGCCGTCATCTTTCTTAACACGTATACACATTTATCGAAGGTACGCCATATCTTTTGTTATCGCATATTTGATTTATTTTATTCTATTCATTTACTACTATGTTTGTATCAGTCATTATTACCCGATCTCCACCTATTCTTTAGTACATGTGAGGACACATGTCATACTCTAAGTAGGGGGCGGGGTAATCCACTTTTTAAACCTGTCTTTTCGCCGCTGCCACAACTGCTCAGATAACCTTTCTTTATTAATTTTTTGGTACTTTCCAAATATGATCGCATCTCTTTTTCATTGCATGTTTTTCTTGCAAATTACAAGCAAAACTGCTTGTTCAAAAAGTTTATTTTTGGAAAAGAGAGAAATGTGACAGCACGATAGGAAAAAAAAAAAACTAGAACAGAAAGGGAAACAGAGAGGAAATTTTTTGAATTTTCAGCAGGGAGTTGAGTTTAGCTAAGGAAAAATTGTGAACATGGGTGGTCAGCTAGTGCGACATGAGCCTGTAGCTCATGAGTTATTATTGCAAAATCCTCAAACAGTCCAGGCATTCAGCCTCTGTGGATGGTTAAATTACTTTTTGAGTTTAAATGCTTTCGATGAGGAGTCTGCTGGTGAATTTTTGAGAACCCTTTCTGAAGGGGAGGCTACTGTATGGGGTCTAACAGTTGTTGTAACTGAAGAAAGAATTGCTGAAGTAATCGGGCTTCCAGCCGTTGGAGAAAATTTTCTTCAGATGCTGCCTCTGCAAGGGCTGAATTTTCAAAATACCCATTGATGGACCTTTGGAAGTCTCCAAGCAGGGATGCAAGAGAGTATCGTTGCCTCCTCCTTATTCAGAATACGCTGCTTACATAATCAGGTATTTAACATGTGAAGGTCGTTTCTCTTACCTGCATTCTTACCATTTCAAATTATTAAGTCATATGAGGCATGGGTTAGCTGTAAATGTTCTGAACTTCTTGTTAAAATTTCTGGAACAAAGTGCCCATGGAACCCAACAGGGGAAAGATAATTCTATTGCTCACCATGGCCTTATCAAATTATTGATTGAACACTCTTTGAGAGATGTCTCACCTCTTTCCTGGCAACAATTCATTGCCTAAAAGAGCTTGCAAATTCTAAAACCCCCTAAGGTACTTATCCCACAGCCTCAGAAAAAGAAAGAAGAAATTGCGTCTACCAGTAGAAGAATAGGGCAAGGGTCATCTGCTCTTGTAGCACCTGGTCCTACAGCTCTCACACCAGAATCCTCTGTCCGGGTACAAACTAGGTTTGCCACTAGGAGAGAGAAGGGAAAAACAAAGGCAGGAGAGTCATCTGGGGTGGAACAAACCCTAGAGTCTGACCCTCATTCATAGAAAAGGAAATGCCCTTCTCCTGAAGCATCTTCCCTTGCAGCCATCTCTCCTACAACAACACTTGTTGCTATCACCAGTTCACCATCATCCTCTAGCAAGGCAGAACCCTCTAGACAATCCAGAAAGAGGAAGGTTACAAGAACACCTCCTATAGCAGCACCAGTGCCAAGAAGAGTTTCCACAAGGAAACAATGTAAGACCTCCCCCGCTTCACCTCAACCAGAGGTTATTATAATTTAAGAAGATTCCGTAGAGTCTGAATTCGATGTTTCTTAGAATGTGTCTGAGAGTGCTGCACAAAATTCATTCATTCCTGAAGAGGAACAAATTGAGACAAAGGAAATTGAGAATAATGAAAAAGGGGTACCAAGTCTTGATGACTTGGCTGCCGCTGCTATGCAAATTTCGGAGGAAGCATAGTCTTCTCCACTGCAACAACAAGAATTCATCCTGCAGTAAGAGCAGGAATAGACTGAACAATTGGATGTGGCCAGTGAAGCTACATTGCCCCCTGCAACTTGTCAAGCCATTGTTGTTTATAAGAAGACATTTTTGATTAAGTTTCTAGAATATGTCAAAGCTAACTAGAAACCAGTTACATTGCAAACCCTAACTTTCCAACACCTAGCCCAGAATGACATGCAACAAAGTCTATGGGAGGTAGAAAAGAAGAAACTGAAAAAGGAAATTGAAAGTCAAAAATAGGAAATTCTTGAGTTACAAGGGAAAATGGATGAAATGTTAAAAGTAACTGGTCAGATTATGGAATGCAGACCACCACCCAGATTTTATGCTCTGTGCCTTAAGGAACAATTCTTATGGTTCCAACTAATGAGAATTTCCAAAAATCAAGATCATATACTTCACACTGCTAAAGAATTCTACGATGCATACTAGGGAGCCCCTAATTGGTTAAGAAATTCTCTGTGTGAATTTTATTTACATGGCTTTTTAATTCCATTTGAAACAGAATGGAATCCTCTTCTATATATTGGCGACATCCATTTAAGATCATTTATGTCATGGGCAACAAATGAAGCAAATTATGGCAGGCAATGGGAAACATATGAGGAAGCCGAAAGGAATGAGCCTGTTCCATTGTGCCCTGAAAGTTCAGACCCCCATGCAATGTTGAAAACCTGGTTTACTCTGGCATATGGCATTAATAATAATACAGCTAGGATAAAAATATTTGATCTCAGGAAATAGGTATATAATGAATTTCAGGAACAACCATATTCGTTTTGGAGACTGTCATACACCAGAATTGAGAAAAGGTGGGAAAGATTAACTGTTGGGCTAAGAAGGTCCGAGCCTCACAGTCCCCTAAATTTCATAGTAGCTCTTAAACAATCAAGCAGATATATACAGTTGGGACTTCAAAAGAGGTTTGAACTATGGTTCCCATTGACATTCAGACCTCCTATGCTAATGTGGCCCCTTTATCCTTACCAGGCTACAAATCTTAATGATGATTTAGAAGCTCGTAGGTATGAAAGGTGGAAGACTTTCAGAGGATTTTATTACAGGTTTGGAACTCCATTTTAGAGTCATGCCGCAACCACTAAGTTCAGAGAGACCACCAAGAAAGTTAATGCTGGAGGGCCAGTATTGGGCTAAGTAGGGGGCAAATGATGAGCCAAAAATGTGCTCATAGTTTGGATATCATGATGAACTTTTAATACATTTACTTTTGTTATTCATGGTTGTTTAAACTCTTTTGAAACCTTTTATTGGGATATCCTATAGCAATGCACTTTCATGTTCCTGCAGCCTATCGTGTTGTCTTATCTATATTTATTACCCTGTTTGACTCCCTAAATGACTGGTATATCACATATAGTTTTTGAATGATAAAATAGATTTAAATATGTGATTAATGAACGAATATTGTGTATGTGCCATGTGCCTTTTCTTTCGCATCTGTTACCTTGTGTTTTGCAGGTTGTTGAAGAAAGTATGATCGAGTCAAGTGCAACTGATCTCGGCCTTGCAGTAAAGTCTATTTCCTACACGACTTCGAGGAAGCTCCAGGGTGAAGACTCTTTGACCGAAACTGTTGGGAAGGATTTTTAATGACAATCAATTTGGAAAGAGTGGAGCGCTAGATTCTCTCTGGATCAGGTTGAATGGATAAATTCATTTATGAAGTCTGTTCCTCGATTTTGGGATACATTTTATTTCCACGTCTTTCTTTGTTAGGGTTAGTTAGTTAGTTGTTCTCCTGACTTTAAATAAGTGCTCCTCCTGCGCGAGTGAGCATAAGATGGTTAGAAGTAAGATAGAAGCATAGTGATAGGGAGATAGAAGATATCATGTAAGAGTCAGTATGATAATAATAAAAAGCAGAATTTGTATGACAAGAGACAAAGTTTGTTGTTAGTTTTCATATCAACAGAGCAATGTATACCATTCTGAGTTTATGAATAAAGTTTGATGAAGTTCTGAGTTCAACACTTGTGTAATTAGTAGATGCTTGCTAAGGGGGCCCACTTAGTAAGTATTCGTAGCTAGTTAGTTAGCTGTTCTTTTTCTATTGATCATCAGTTATATTTCATCTTTGAAGTTTTCATACAAACTCAGTCTTATATTGTTCCTGCAGCATCAGGAATCCATCCTTGTGCCTGTTCCTGCAGCATAAGGCCAGTTCATAGTTTGTGTCTCAGTCGTAGCTATTATGATTTTTGTTTTGATTAAGTCGTGGTTGAGTTAAGAGAACTTTGCATTACCTTCCTATAGCATAGATAGAATTCTTTCCAAGTATTTATTTCTGTTAAGTTGTGACTGAAACTAGTTCTTAGTGCATATATTGTGCTGCTCCATTCAAAGTATACGTTCCCTGGTTTGACAAGTAAATGAACATCCATAAAGAGATATTAGTCACTTGCTAGAATGTCCAATTCCTAGGATAGGTTTTACTGTGATTTTCATATCCTTTTTGTGGGTGCGACCAAATACTTTAAAAATTTGAACCATTAATGAACTTAGAGTGCATTAATTTCATGCATGGGACTAGGTGGGAACGTGCAAGGGCAGTGAAAATCACCACTCTTGCAAGTTCAAAAATGATCAAAAGTGTAAAAGAGGTGAAAATCACCACTTTGTCATGTCCAAGTGTTAGACTCTAGAAAATGATAGGTGAGAAAAATGTAGGAGCCCTGAGAAACAACACTCCAAAACTTAGAAAACTTTCACAATCCTATGCATGTAGGAGTGCTAAAAAATAACACTCTTACATGAGCAATAATTTTTCTAACTCCCGAAAGGTAAAAATTGAAAAAACATTCATTTTGAAGATTTTCAAGAAATGACTAAAGACGAGCGTTCGAATAGACAGTTCGAGGCTCAGGACTATGCATTAAGGCCAATAAACATTTTCTTCATTTTACATGCTTGAAGTGCATGGACCTACGAAACAGACAAGTTTTGTAGGGGGTTATCTCGTGAATCGAGCACAACCGGATTCGAGGATAACAAGCTTTCCTTTAAAAAATATTTTTTTGCAATATCAATGTCTCTAGATTGATAGGAATCTTGATTGGAAGAACAAAATATTAACTCCTCTAGGTTACCCAAGTATGTAAAGACCTAGTGACATTATTCTTGGGGATACTTATCTCCTTTGAAGAGAGGTAGAGAATCTTTTTTCCCCACTTAATCTTATGTGTCAACAAACTAGATAGTAAATTAGTTGTAAAAAGAGGGATAACTAGAAGAAGTATGGTTATTGCAAGGTGAAATTCCATTGAAGGTGACTTTGAACTATTATATTCTAGGCACATTGAATTATATTATAATGCCCAATAAGTTACTATTGTCCCTTGTAACCTTAGAAATATTATTTTTAATATTAAGCCTCCAAAAAAAATTCATTAATCCTTTCATTATATTCAATCCATTCATCCATTTATTATACCTTATAATTGACTTATTTATTGAGTTTTTGTGTACAATAATATATGAATCTAGATCAATGTGATACATATGAAATCAAAAATTAGATTCATTGAGAACACTTCAATTATATACTAAACAGATAAATAACCTTTTATATATAGTCTACATGTATCTTAGTGAATTTTTCATTGAATATTCACACCAATCTATAAAGCTAGATCACCTAAATGCTTGACCTAAGAGAATTTGAGTAGATGTCATAGACTCCAATAAGTTGTTTATGAATACAAAATTGTCCTTACAAACTTTCTAGATGAAAAAAAGGATAAATTCAAATTTGTGACAATTAGGTTCAATCTTATGACAATTAAAATTGAATTGTAAAATCTTCAAAATGAATTTAAATATTAATAAAATATAATACTAAATTAAATATTTGTAAAACTTACACTTAATTATTTAAATTCTTTTATTACAATTGTAATACTCAATTAAATGTAAATTAAATTAATTATAATTATTAATATGCATTTAGTTATTTCATTACACCTCTATATCACCATGTTTATGGAAGACATTACTTGATGTGGAGAGAAATTCACCCAAAACTCACATAAATTCATTCAATACTAGTAACAACAAACAATAAGTAAATATTTGCAATAACATATTTAATCTTCACTATTAAGCTTGCAACTAGGTTTAACAATTTCAATAAAATTTGACTACAAAAGTTTGTACAACCATACAAGCTACAAAAAATCATTACCAAAACAAATATAAGTCTCTTATATGATAGAAAACACCATCCACAACAAACTATGTTTTCTTCTCCTTCAAAACACTTTCCTACATGATGAATGTGACTCTCAAATCTACACTCTTCAATCACCAAATTTTTAATTCTTCAACCATGGATTCCAAAATCCATTTATTACTACAACACACCTCCAAAACTAGAAACCATAATATGTGCATTCATTCTCTAGGAAAAGCTACACCCCACTCCAAAAACTCCATATTCTAGAAAAGTAAGATTCCAAGCAACATTATCAAAAATCCCTCCCTACAACCACTATCACCTGACAACTTTGAAAATCTCCCCTTTCCATGCATGACCAAAAAATTAATTAAATTCCATAAAATTTCAAATATGTAACTCTCCAATTCATATTTTCACTTCTTCTTAGATGACAGGTCTCCACTAGCCATTACCTTAATTCACTACCTTTGCAATTTGGAGCCCATTTTCAAATATTGTCTAGTATGTACATCATGGGTATCCCACACTTTCTTGAAACTAATAATGAAAATTAAATAATTTGGAACACTTCATAACCCCAAATAAAATCCAGTGCCTAAATTTATTTTTTCTAATTAAACATCAAAATTTACATTTCTAACATATTTTCCAATTCAACCTTTGTAACCGAAATTTTCCCAGTTATTAAATTTTGATATCTAGAAAAAGAAAATTCAAATATGACACAAAAAATTAATCCAAACCATGTGACATAAAAATTCAGATATTTTTGGTGATGCAATATTTCTCTTAAACCCTAGATGTTCTTGTATCAAACACCTAAGGTAGGAACTTTTTTTTGAATATGGATTCACAAAATGTAGTTAGGTGATATTACCACCTTTTTAGATTGCAAGAAATATTCAACAAACTCCATCACTGAAATTTGTATCTCTGATAATTTTATTTTTCTCCTCTTCAAGCATTTCATGAGAACATTCACTATCCTCTTCCAACAACCCTACACTCCATTCTTCTATCCTCTCGTTGACTTGTATCCACCATGTACCATCCTACTCTTCCTAATACAATACATCATCCTCTCTAATATCATGGGATTTGACCCACTATTGAAAAACAACCCCCGCCATATTTCACCTACAAAATCCTTTATAGATTGTACAAGAAAATGTGCACTATTTGCACACCAATATGCAATATCATTCAAATATTTCCCTTTATACAAATAAATAGCATAAAAATCTATTTTTACCATATATTTTTATCCTTGTAAACCCATGATCTCTTTCATGTGAAAATTCCAATCATCTCAATTTTCATCTTCATAAAATTCAAAAACATATGTCATTACCATTGTTTTCACATGTTCTTCTAGTATAATTGTGACATGATCAGTCTTCTCACTATTTGTTGCAATCTTTTCATCTATACAAAATCCAATTTCATCTTCATCATAAAAATAAAAAATACTATGCATTACCTTCTTCTCTATAACCTTTTCCTCCCCACTATCTACTGCCATTTCTTCTTCATCTTTACTCTCACCTACAATTTCATTTTTCAATGCTTTTAAGTCCTCCAAAGGGCACTCATCTATTGATGTATCAACAATTTTCTCTTTAATTGATGCACATTCTTTTTGTCTCTCAACCTTAGGTACACTTTTCTCTTCTTTCTCACTCCCTTTCTCTATGCCTTCCTCAAACCATACTTCTACAAAATTTTCTCCTTTCTATTCACTTGCATACACAACTATAACATTTTTTTCCCTTTCTTATTTGGAATTTATTCAAACACTTTCCACACATTCTGAATCTTCAACCTCTTCAAACTTACTTTTTCAACTTACACATCTATCCTCTACCAAAAAAATATTTTTGGAAGAAACACCTCTCATTTCATCTACCCACTCTCTTAGTGGAGGAGGTATGTACACCTTCTTCCCAACTTCAATCCTTGTTTAAGAATAATCAATATTCTCTCATACACATTTCATCCAAACCAAGGAATTAGTGAAAATTACCTCACATCCCGATGCTTCTACCTTCACACTCAGGAACTCTTGCTCTGATACCACTGATATAGAGATAAATTCACACAACCCTCACACAAATTCATTCAACACCAATAACAACAAACAAGATGGATATATTTGTAACAACAAATTTAATCTTCTCTATTAAGCATGCAATAAGGTTTCACAATTTCAATAAAATATGATTAAAAAAGTTTATGCAGCCATGTAGGATAAATAAAATAATTAAAAAAATAGATATAAGTATGATATGTGACAACAAACAACATCCACAACAAACTACAAGTTGTCTTTCAAAACACCTTCCTACACTTCAAACTTGACTCTCAAATTTGCACTCTTAAATCATCAAATTTGTTTTTATTCAACTATGGATTCAAAAATCCATTTTATATTACAATACACCTCCCAAAATAACAACCACAATATGTGCAATCATCCTCCAGGAAAAAATGCGCCCCAATCCAACAACTCAAAATTCTGGAAAATTAAGATTCCATGTAACATTATAAAAAATACCTCCCTACAACTACTATTGCCTAGAAACTTGGAAACTCTCCCCTTTCAATGCACAACCTAGAAATCAATTAAATTTCATAAAATTACAAATGTCTAAATCTCCAATGTATATTTTCACTAGTTCCCAAATGACAGGGGTCCACTAGTTGTCACATTAATTCACTTCCTTCATAATTTGGAGCCCATTTTCAAAAATTTCCTAGTATGCACATCATGGGTGTCCCAAACATGTCCAAAAATAATAATAAAAATTAAATAATATTGAAAACTTCATAAACCCCATGAAAATCCCACACACAAATTGATTTTTTCCAATTAAACATCAAATTTTGCATTTCCAACATTTTTTCTAATTCAACCTTTCCAAACAAGATTTTCCCAATTATTATATTTTGATATTTGGACAAAGAAACTCAAAATATGAAATGAAAAATTATTCTAAACCAAGTCACATAAAAAGTTAAATCTTTTTGTTGATGCAAGATTTCTCTTAAACCCCTGATGCTCTTGCATCAGACACCTATGGTAGGATTTTTTTTTTTTTTAATATAGATTAAAAAAATGGAGTTGAGTGGTATTAAAACCATTTTATATTGGAAATGTGTGCCTCAATCCCATAGGCTAAAACCTCTAAGAGAGACAAGTTGGTGTGACATCCATTGTGTCTGGCTGACTAGCAGCAGTTGAAACCTTGTTGAAATGATTGAGGTCGTTATGACCTTGCTTTAGTCTTATCGAAGGAGCCTATCATTGTGACATTTCATTCAGTGTGACTCTTGTATCTCTCGCCGCCCATGGAGATCTCTTATCGACTGTTGGGTTTATCAGATATCGGGGAGACTTGGCTGAGAGGTTTTGTGTTTTAGTATAAAGTCTTACCGATATGAATGTCTTGCTGATAAGTATTTATTTGAAGTCATCGAGGTGAATTGAAAACTCGGGAAGAACTCTTGGTAACACTTGGTGTGTCTCACTGATGGTATACACTCAGAGTAGCACAAAGGCCTCAGTGTGAAGTCTTAGCGATGGAGAGAGGTATTGTTGACTTTTGTTTGGTGCTCGGTATGACTTGAGGCTTCAGAGTAATGTCTCAACAATAGTGTGATGTCTTTCCAAATGGTTATACATTGGAGTCATTGGGATAACGTATGGTGGCTCGGTAAGAAGTCTTACTGATGTGTCAATGTCTCACTGACAACATTTCCTATGAAGTCTTCAGGGAGAGTCTTGGATGTTCAATATGACCTCTAGGCGAAAGGAGTAAGTCTTACCAATTGTTTGGACACTTTGGAATAACATAAAGAGCTCGGTGTGATGTCTTGGTGAAAGATGATAGTCTGGCTGATGAGAACACTCACGTCTATGTGACTTTGGAGCTTCAGTATGATGTCTCACCGATAGCAATGAGTCTTGGCGATAGTGATACAAGTGATGAACTTTGGTATGAGGTCTTGGTGACAAGGGGAAGTCTTAGTGATAGCCTTCTAGACTCGGTGTAACATCTTGCCGATAGTGTGGACTCTTGGCGATATTGAATGTTGGATTTGTGGCGTCGGGGAGACACGGCTAGTGTCTCACCGACATGCGAACATAGGTTGAATGCTTTTGACTGAGTGAAGACTATCCTACGTGGCTTGTATTCAACCAATCAGAGAAGCCGAATGGGAACCGTTGGAAAACATTATGTTGTGGTAGGTCTGTGAGGAAGATCGACAAATAGGAATGACATGAATATAGTCTGGAATTGTAGATGATGTTCGGTTCATTGGTTCGATCAATAGTTGGATGAACAATTCAGTGTATGGTTAGTGTGAATTTGATTAAGTAAGAATTGTAACTTGGATGTTCTGTACAAGGTGGTCAATTGAATCTGCTAGTATAAACTAACATTAGAAAGATAAGTTTGTACTCTGTATGTAATCTCTGTTACTGTAATACAAAGTGACTTCTCTTGGTGTGGTGGATTTTTCTCTTGTAAGGGTTTTCCCACATAAATTTGGTGTTCATATGTGTTTGTCTAATTTTCTATTTTTGTTATCTATTTCAAGTGCATCTTAATTGGACTGTAATTGTAAAATTTAAAAGTGTCTCTGCGTTCTTCCCTGAGGTTTTGACGTTAGGAGAGTTGTTTCCACACCTTAGCTTTCCTTACAAGTGGTATCAGAGCTTGGCTAGTTGTGTTATCCTTGTGGGTACGTTGGGTTTTTTGTGTCAATTTCATTTAGTGGGAGTCTTATAGAAGTTCAGTAATTCTAATTATAGATTGAGATGGCTAGCATGTTTGGAAAGATTGAAATAGAGAAGTTCAATGGCAGCAATTTTGAGTTGTGGAAACTCAAAATGGAAGATGTTCTAGTGGATCGTGATCTGTGGCTTGCTGTGTCTAGAACAAAACCTACAAGCATGAAGCAAAAAGATTGGGACCTTGCAAATAGAAAGTCTAAGGGGCTGATAAGGCTCTATTTTGCAGACTCTTTTCTTCTGAATGTGCATGAGGAGAAGATTGCATCTTCCTTGTGGAAGAGACTGGCATCTATTTATCAGGGGAAGTCCTTGGTGAATAAACTATTCCCGAGGAAGATGCTGTACACTTTGAGAATGTAGGAAGGAGGGTCTGTAGTTGATCATTAAATACATTCAACATGTTGATTGCACAGTTAACATCTGTTGGTTTGAAGATTGAAGAAGAGGATCGTTGTATGCTTTTATTGTGTTCTTTTCCAGACTCTTGGGATCACCTGGTGATGGCTATTGGGAGTACAACATCCAGTTTCAAGATGGAAGATGTTGTTGCTTCTTTCTTATTAGAAGAGATGAGAAGGAAATCTTCTAAGATAGCGAAGGAGGCTCTTGCTATTAGAGGTAGATTGAAAGAAAAAGGCAAGAAGAAGGACAAGAAATCAAAATCCAAATCAGAGGGGAGATCAAAGTCTCCTGGCAAGAAGTCCAAGGTGAGATGTTGGAATTGTGGGAAACCTAGTCATGTCTGAAAGGATTGTAAAGAGGAGAAAAAGAAGAAGAAGAAGAGCTCTTTCGACAATGATTCATCTCAGAGTGATGCAAATTCCTTCATTGTAGCCTTGGCTACACAAGCATCCGATGATGTCTAGCTGATTGATTCTAGAGCATATTTCGACATGACATCTCATAGAGACTGGTTCACGATGGTGGAAAGGTGTACTTAGCAAGTGATTCATCTTTGGAGATTGTTGGTCGTGGAAGAGTCAGAATCCAATTCCTTGATGGCAGAGTGAAGGGAATCAAGGATGTTATGCATATACCAGGTCTGGCTCGAAACCTGTTGTCTATTAGTAAGCTGAATGATATTGGAGTGCAAGTCACGTTCTTTGGAAATGGTTGCAAGATGACTAGAGGCTCAATGGTGCTAGCAAGGGATGCTTGTATTGGTACCTTGTACAAGCTAGATGCATATGCTGTTCAATGTAACAATGTCTCTGTAAAGTCATAGAAAGCTACTCATAGAGGTGAAGAGGGAAATGTTCCTAATTGTGTAAACTCTATGGAAGTTAAATTTCCAATAGAAAATACTATGCTCTGGAATCATAGGCTAGGCCACATTGGAGAGAAAGGATTAAAAACCTTTAAGAATAAAAACCTGGTTGAGGGGCTTGATGATTGTAACCTTGAATTTGAATTATGTGAACATTGTATATATGGAAAGCAACACCATGTTTCTTTTTATTCCAGTCCTCATATATCTTCTAGTTTGCTAGATTATATTCATTTTGATGTATTTGGTCCAGTAAATGTTCCTTCTTTGTCTAAGTCAAGGTACTATGTATCATTTATTGATGATTATTGAAGAAGAGCATTTGTCTATTTTTTGAAAAGTAAATCAAAAGTGTTCAGTTGGTTTAAGGAATTTAAGAACCTTGTAGAAAATCAGACTAGAAGAAAAATAAAATGCTTAAGAACTAGTAATGGTGGTAAATTTTAATCTGATGAATTTGAAGGTACTGCAAAGACCATGGGATTAAAAGACATGAGACTACACCTTATACTCCATAGCAAAATGGAGTTGTATAAAGGTTCAATAGGATAGTGATGGAGAGAGCACGAAGTATGTTGAGTAGTGCTGGCTTGGAGGAGAAGTTCTGGGCTGAGGCTATAGCTACTGCATGTTACTTGATAAATAGTTGTCCAAATTCTGCTCTTGTTGAAAAAACACCTTTGGAAGCATGGTCTAGTAAGAAGCCCTCTTTGAGACATATTCATGTTTTTAGCTATGAGGCATATGCACATGTGCCGTATGAGAAAAGATCTAAATTGGAGAACAAGGCTGTCAAATGTAATTTATTGGCTATAGTGCTAGCATAAAATGATACAAGCTTTGGAATACTGATATGGAGAAGGTTCTATACAGTAGAAGCGTAATCTTTCATGAGCTGAAACCTTCTACCTTGGATATGCAGTTAGAGACAAAGTCAGAAAACAATAAGGATGTAGTTGTAATTCCTACAACACCAGAGAAAGAGGAATTGACAATTCAAAATCTACCTAAAATTGAGGAGAGCTCAAGCAGTTATGAAAGTTTAGAAGAAAAAGAACAACAACTTTAGCCTCAGCCAGTGAGGAGGTCAACTCGTGAAAGAAAAGAACCTAATAGGTATGGGTTCTCTTTGATAGATTCTACTTGTGCCTATGCTTTGATTTCTAGCACTGATGATCCTAGGACTGTAAAAGAGGCATTTAGAATGTATGATTCAAACTCTTGGATGGAAGCCATGAATGAAGAAATGACATCATTAGAAAAGAATGATGCCTGGAGTCTAGTGCCCTTGCCTGAAGGCAAAAATTTTGTGGGCTGCAAATGGGTATTTAAGAAGAAGATTGGTTTGGATGGCAGTGTGGAAAAGTACAAGGTGAGGTTGGTTGTGAAAGTTTATTCCCAGGTAGAGGGAATTTATTATGGGGAAATATTTTCTCCTGTAGCTAAGCTGACGTCCATTAGATTTCTTTTGTTACTTGTAGCAGCATATGACTTAGAGATCAAATAGATGGATGTGAAGACAACATTTCTTCATGGTGATCTTGAAGAAGAAATCTATGTGTCCCAACTTGAGCATTTTGTTGAGAAAGGTAAAGAAAAACTAGTTTGCAAGTTAAAGAAGTCTCTGTATGGGTTAAAGCAGTCTCCTAGAATGTGGTACAAGAAGTTTGATACTTTTGTATTATCTCTGGGATTTGTGAGATCAAATCCTGATCATTGTGTCTATTATAAAGTTGAAAGTGAGTGAGTGCTTATTATTGCTCTCTATGCTGATGATATGTTGTTCATAGGAAATAGTAAGCTAATGATTTTTTTATCTTAAGTCTTAGTTGTTTGCTAAGTTCGAAATGAAAGATCTTGGTACATCAAGGTATATTTTGGGGATGGAGATAACCAGGGACAAGAATAGTAGAAAAATTTGGCTCAACCAAAGTAAGTATATCAAGACTGTTCTAGATAAATTTCGCATGAATGATTGCAAGCAACTAGTTGTTCTAGTCTTGCAGTGAATGAAGCTATCTGTTGAAGACTATCCAAAATATCCTACTGAGATGGAGGACATGATCAGTGTACCCTATGCTAGTGTGGTTGGTAGTCTTATGTATGCAATGGTCTGTACAAGGCCAAACATTTCCCAATTAGTGGGAGTACTTAGTTGATTTATGGCTAATCCTGGAAGGACACATTGGGATGCTGTGAAGAGTGTATTTAGATATTTGAATGGGACTTCAGAATATGCTTTGTGTTACCATGGGAACTTGGTTGAATCACAGAGGACTCCCAGCATTCGAGGTTATGTTGATTCTGATTGGGCAGGGGACATTGACATCAGAAGGTCCACCAGTGGATACATTTTCATGATGAATGGTGGTGCAGTAGTTGGATAAGTAAGTGGCAGGCTATAGTCACTTTGTCCACTATAGAGGTTGAATACATGGCACCTACACATGCTTGTAAAGAAGCAGTTTGGTTAAAACGTTTGTGTTCTAACATTGGTTTTGATGCAGGGTGAATAACCATTTTTTGTAACAGTCATAGTGCAATTTTTCTGGCAAAAAATCCTACTTTCTATGCCAGGACAAAACATATAGATGTATATTACCATTTTTTACGAGATATGGTGGAGGATGGAAAGGTCATTTTGGAAAAAGTTGATACTCTGGAGAATGTTGTAGATGCATTGACGAAGCCAGTGAGCACAAACAAGTTCGGGTGGTGTGCCAATTCAATGGGCCTCAGTGCCCATGATTTTCAGTAGTTTTCTTGTGCTCTGGAGGTGCCTGTGTGATCTTCGTCAAGTGGGAGATTGCTGGAAATGTGTACCTCAATCCTATAGGCTGAAACCTCTAAGAGAGACAAGTCGGTGTGACATCCATTGTGTCTGGCTGACTAGTAGCAATTGAAACCTTGTTGAAATGATTCCTGAGTCATTGTGACCTTGCTTCAGTCTTATTGAAGGAGCCTATTGCTGTTAAATTTTGTTCAGTGTGACTATTCTATCTCTCGATGCCTGTGGAGATCTCTTATCGACTCTTGGGTTTATTGGATATCGGGGAGACTTGGCCGAGAGGTTTTATGTTTCGGTATTAAGTCTTACCGATATGAATGTCTTTTCGATAAGTATTTATTTGAAGTTATCGAGGTGAATTGAACACTTGGGAAGCACTCTTGGTGAAAATTGGTGTGTCTCACCGACGGTATACACTTAGAGTAGCACAAAGGTCTCGGTGTGAAGTCTTAGTGATGGAGAGAATTCTTGCTGACTATTGTTTGGTGCTCGGTATGAATTGAGGCTTAAGAGTAACATCTTAGTGATAGTTTGATGTCTTGTCGAGTGGTTATACATTGGAGTCATCAGGATAACGTATGGTGGCTCGGTAAGAATTCTTACCGATGTGTTAATGTCTCGACGACAATGTTTCTTATGAAGTCTTCGAGGAGAGTCTTGGATGTTTGGTATGACCTTTAGGAAAAAATGGTAAGTCTTACCAACTGTTTGGACACTTTAGAATAACATAAAAAGCTCAATGTGATGTCTTGGTGAAAGACGATAGTCTTGCCAATGAGAACACTCATGTCTATGTGACTTTGGAGCTTCAGTATGATGTCTCACCGATAGTGATAAGTCTTGGTGATATCGATACAAGTGATGAACTTCGTTATGAGGTCTTGGTGACAAGGGGAAGTCTTAGCAATAGCCTTATGGACTCGGTGTAACATATTTCTAATAGTGTGGACTCTTGGCGATATTGAATGTTGGCTTTGTGGCATTGGGGAGACACGGTTAGTGTCTCACTGACATGCGAACATAGGTTGAATGCTTTTGACTGAGTGAAGACTATTCTACATGGCCTGTATTCGACCAGTCAGAGAAGCTGAATGGGAACTGTTGGAAGACAGTCTGGTGTGGCAGTTCTATGAGGAAGTTTGATAGACAGGAACGACATGAATATAGTTTAGAATTGCTGATGATGTTCGGTTCATTGGTTTGATCAACAATTGGATGAATAGTTTGGTGTATGGTCAGTGTGAATTCGATTAAGTAAGAACTGTAACTTGGATGTTCTGTACAAGGTTGGTCAATTGAATCTACTGCTATAAACTAACATCAGAAAGATAAGTCCATACTCTGTATGTAATCTCTGTTACTGTAATACAAAGTGAGTTCTCTTGGTGTGGTGG
>VDFB02271358.1:11976417-12065972 GCA_007258455.2 Sequoia sempervirens
TCAATGAGTGGGTGACCTGTTTGTGTATCACTAAATAACATGTGATATTTTTACAGAAGTTGACTCTTCCTTGTGTTTTGGGAGAAAAGGGGAAAGATAAATGAAAAGAAAATGAAAGGTGGAGATATGCAAAAGGTTTTACAACATTTCAAAGCCTATCAGCTTCTTACTTTTGATGAAATGAACACAAAATGCTATAGACCCTTCATTATTGGAAAGAGAACAAACAAGGCTTGAAGGAGCACAGATTAGTCTTTCAGATCTCCCCACGGGAAGTATCCATTAAGGTTCGACAAAAATAAGAAGGCTAATACTAAAAGAAATATTTTGAATCTTTATAGAACACTTTTTCTCTTACAACATAATATGAAAGTTCTAGCATAATCTTTACAAAAAGTGAAAACGTGTAATGAAAATGATTCAATTTCTGAAATATAGCATTAAGTGAACATAAAAGCTAATGGCATATAAAGCAATCACCAAGACTGTACTTGTACAAATTGACACAGTGCATTCATTACATACAAAAATAAAGAAGGAAAATAAGTGACAAAGGTCGTAGATGCACAATCTCAAATATTTCTTCCTAACATTACTTGTTCTTGTAATAAATAACATAAATGCAAAGACTAGATACCAATTCAAGTAATAGCCTTGAAAATTTTAACATGCCTTAAAGTGAAAATGAAAGCTCTATAAAAATATTTCCTATTCCTCCCCTATTCTAATATTCTAATAGATGAAAAAATCCTTTGTTGAAATGATGATGATGATCATAAGCCATCAAAACCTCTTTTTATAGAGCTAGAGAGATGAACTCCTAATAGGTGTCCTCATCTAATACTTTGCAATTAGATGAAAGATCTGACTCAATCATGACAATCTTTACAAATAAAAATTGAGACGCTTTAGTAATAGCTCTGGATATTACAAAATAGTTTTGAAGATTTGTTGTCATAAGAGGATCTAGAGTCATTATAGCCTGGAAAAAATTTGATTCGATCCACTATGAGAAATAATGGTGCTACCACAAAAGACCAATCCCAAAGACATAAGACCCGTTGCACTACCCAAAAAATCAGCCAAAGGAATGATACATCCACAAGTGAAAGAACCTACCAGAAAAAAGTTGGTGACATGCAATGCTAGTGAGTGATTTCTATGTCCATGAGAATAGTTTGGGGAAAATCCAAGCCATGCATCCATGTGTTCTATTTCAAGCTTGAAAGGAAAGTGATATAGGAAAGAGTCGTATAGCCACTACATGGCGCATTGCACACCCTTTTGTGGGAGTAACTTTGTCCTTTGAGGCATGATGTCATCAAATCACGAAAAAGTAGGAACCAAAAAGGAAGACTGGAGGGATTGAAGCCAAAATAGAAACACTTAGAGAAAAATCGCTCCATATTTTTTGGTGACTCATAGGGGGCCTTTGCTTGTGGAGGCATGAACTCAAATATAAAAAGAATCCTCAGAGTTTAAGGAAAGTAGCATGCTAGAACTCCTAGTATTCATTGGAAGCTGGAACAAGTGTGCACAATGTATCATAGGCCTAATCAGGATTGAGAACCTCCTTAAAAGAAACCCCTTCCCATTTTGACAAAGAAGCTCCAATGTGGTAGTAGATTTAGGACAAGGGAAGATTTTCCTTCTTTATTTCCTCGACTGATGGTGATGAGCTCAAAACTTGGAGTGTTGAGAATTATTTCTATTTGAACATGATGGCCTCTTTGATCTGTTGTTCTATCAACACTTCTCTATCTAGCAATAACAAGGGAGGTAGTCTGAAGCAGGTTAGAACCTCAAGGACTTCCTTTATCTCGCTGACCTTCTTAGTCAATGTTGATTAATAAGCCTTACTTTTCAAGGAAACCTAATTATAGATGATGAATTCATTTTCTCTCCTTGTAGCTACCCTCTGGTCTGGGATTCTAGTATATATTAAAGCGTCCTTGATTACCTTATACAATTTGGTGATCAAATTTCCTAAATCTTCAGAATGAGGAGTGATTGTATGTAGAATTTGGTCAACCACTAGGTTGGCCTTTGCATTTAATTCTTGTGTATTTGTTAGGAATCTCAAAGCTAGTTTTAGGGCCATTACTGTGACCATGATTCTTTCCCAATGGGAGGACAATAATTTTTAGAGTATCGGGAGGAGCTCTGACCTTTGTACCATGGCTAGTTCTTGCTAGAATTTGGTTTCCTTAGCCTTCAAATCCTTCCTCAATTGGTTTGTCTCTTAGAGAGCACTTGAAAGTTCTGATATTAACTTTTCTACATCTCCATTGCGAGTTTGCCAAATAGACTCAATTTCCTGCTTCTCTCATCTCTCTTTCTCTACTTTTTCCTAGGATTTTTGAATATTTTTGGCTACATGAGATTAGGCATTAGCCAAATCTTCCTACATATCATCCTTTTATTTTCCCATCTCCCACAGGTCTTTTTGCAACTCCACACATATTTTGTTTTGTTGGCCTATTACATCATCAAATTCTTTCTACTTATGTTGATGCTCTTTAGTGACCTATTGTATCTAGATCTTCACATTTTTCGTTTCTTTGTACTCAACCTCAACCTCACACTCTAATCTTTGCACTTCAGTGAAAATCCAATCTCTTTAATTCTATGTTTCTTCAAGTGACTTAGCCACTTCTCCCTGCTGATGTTGCTCTTGCCTCAAGCACATTATGCTCATATTATTTTCCCTAATATTTTCTTGTAAGTTATCCTCCATGGCCTTCACATTTACTAACTCTACCTTTGCTTTTTCAATATTTTTCCCAATTTCTCATAGTTAGTGTAAACCACCTTTTGTGTTGCATTCTCAAGGCCTATTTGTCACACTGGAGAGCTTTGCTTAGGTTGAGGCCCACAATTTGGATATCATAATCCTCATAATGCATCTCTCCCTCTAGTTTGGACACATGTGGCCTAATAGCTGAGATCATTAGGGAATTACAATCCCCATTGAAATAGGTTTCTAGCTTTGAGGTTGCTAGATTTCCTGTGGCCTTTTCCCACGACCTATGTTTTCTTTCTTGTTGAGATTTATTGGTTAATTCCATTTGGGTCTGAAGGTTATATGGAGACTTTTAATACTTTGTGTAACAATAGGGACACTGGTGGGGAGGCATAGAGGGTAAAGGTAAAGGTGATGAGACTTGTAGCATGGGAATTTCTATGTTTACTACTTGTTCCTTGCATAAAGTGATCAAGATGTCAATCATGGTTGAGGCGAAAGATGCACATGTAGCACACAAGGTTTCTGTATGAGGCTCGCTACTAAATATAGATAGGAGTATGCTAAAAAAGAACAAATTAGAATCAACAGATAGGGAATTTTTCTCTGCAAGTGAGGGGACAATGGCTACTAATGGAGTTGTAGTAGAAGAAAGAATGGTGGGTATGAAACTTTCTTGGATTTTTGGGGCTGAAGATACCCGTAGAGTGAAGTCCACTTCTTCTTCTCCCTTGTTCGAGGATCCTGGCCCACCCAAGTCTTGGATTCTCCTTTTCTTTATGGGGGGCACACTGGATGCTTCAAATTCTATGACAATTGACCTCAATGAACAACCTTTTGAACTATGGAAGACCTCTTGGATGACCATCGAGTTTTCTTAACCTTTATTAGAATGCTGATGGGAGATGAGATCTACAATTCCTTATGTTGTGACGCATTTTCCTTCCCCTTTCCTACTTTGGGTTCTTGAGGTGGTGGATAAGAAACTAGTGCATGATCTTGTTTAGGCCCCCGATCAGTCCTTGGGTTAGAATCGAATCTGGTTTCCACATCATAAATCTCATTGAAGCACTCATATATTGCTTTAATAGTTCTAAATAAGGAGAATAGCTACTTGATTTCCCCTCAGTACCTCTAGAAATCAATCATTTTTCTTTTTGACCACCCCAAAATTTTCAATTGTGAATTGAGGGACTTGTCCATCTAGAAAATTTGTCAAAATTATGCTATTCTTGGGTAAAAAGTGAGCCATGAGGGTCACACAAATGGTATGAAAGCTAGGTCAATATAGAAATTTTTCCTCTCCTCAACTGGTTTTTTCCTTTCCTCCAAATATTGTCACTTTTCATGCTTGAATGATAAATGCACAATGCGGCGGTATTTCCATCTATTCCAAATGAGAACTAGGCTTAGGTAGGCTAGCTTGTTGGTTAACACATCTTGCTCCTCACTCCTTACAAGTGTTACTTGGCTTTTGGCAATAGTGAGGGGAATTGTGTGGATCACCGTCTTGTGCGTCTTGACACCATAACCATTGTCTACAATTATTTCCTCATGCCATGCCTCTAGGGAAAGTGTCTTTTCTATAACAAAATTTTGAAATCTAAAGGGATCCTCGATAAATCCATGGCATCTAATATAATTAAAATTAACCCCCATAAAATAATCTATCAAGGGCTGGTAATTCTTCAACTAGTCTAAACCCTCAGGAGAAAATCTTCATTGAGGCCGCTGAGACAAATCTAGAAGTATGAGTTGTAGGAAGTAGTCAAATAATGCATAATAATACTATGTTCTTAAAGAACATGGGTCTAGACTGAAACTAGCTTATATAACCCAGACACATCAAACATATTGAGTGGCCAATGACCACTAAAGAATTCACAATTTTTATGTAAAATTAAATGCACTAGAAAAGAGGAATACCTAAACTTGAAAGAATGATTATAATTGCTTAATTACTTAAGCATTCAATCTATGATTGCTTCAACAAAGTCGAATCACTTCTAGCTCCTTTCCTTCCTTAGCATGAAAGCCAGAACCATCTGGTACTCAAGAACCTTTTCATCCATTTTATGGCTATATACAAAGGCTAGCATTGAGAAGACAACCCATAACTCCAAATGGAAGTATCTATGTGATAGAGGGAAGACAATTTCCCCATTTGAAAGCTCTGACTTCATTTCATCTTTGTAGAAATTCATTTTATCTCTCTTTGTTTCCCATAAATATTCCATGTTCCTATTCTAGAACCTCTCAACTTCCATGTTTGAAGGGATACATAGCATATCTCTGATAGTTGCCACATAATCCTAGTGCTTTCATACAACCTCTCTACACATATGTCTACTAGCTCTCAACATTGATGTGTGTAGGGAAACATATATTATGGTAAACCATAATGCTAGAGTCTCATTCCAAGGCCTCGAGAAGGCCTTCTAGTGATCATTCTCTACAATTCCCCTTCCTTGAGGCCTTTAGGGTTTGTGTGTAGCTTGGGGTCGAAGATGTTAGCTCCGAAATATTTGATCACTTCATTTTTTATGTGGTCACCTAGATGTATAGTTTTGGTATGCAAAAAGATCCTTTCATGTGGCATTGGAGCATTGGCATAAGATTTATCCCCAAATATAAATTGACATGGCCTATCTTGGAGAATGGGATTCCAAGGTTTCGACTAGAAGATAATGCTTCAACAATTTTTGTGTCTTGGAAGACTCTCAGAGAAAAGCCTTTACTCAAGGGTTTGACACTTAGAAAACAAATTATTTTGGCTCATTTAACTCTCAAACACACATGCAGTAAATGCATTTTCATTATCAATAGCTCATTAAGCACTGCAAGCAAGGCAATATGTGTGGAGTGGGGGCCCATACTTCTTGGAAATGCCAACTTCGGTATCTATAGGAATAAAATTAGTACATTCCTTATGCCAAACTTGGAGAGATATAACTTTGAGAAGTGGGAAACGTGCTTTAGAAAAGACATTTGCATTAATCAAGCAAGATTTGGCTTCAAAAAATGTCTTTTTAGACAAGTGAGCTAGCTAGCATTGGTGAAGATGAAAAAAACATGGTGGTAGGTCATATATGCGAGCATTAATTTCTAGTGCCTGAATTAATTTCTCAAAGCTTTTCCAAATATCCCTCATATGATTCACCTTTTAATTCTTACCGATGACTCACATTTTCCATCATCATTTGATGGGAAATAAGTTTTCCATTTACAAGCTTTCTCAGCTTACATTTTTCTATAAATAGCATGTCCATCTTGTGAGAATAGTCATTAAGTTTGCATTGAGTTTGCAAGTATCTTCCATTGTTCTTTTTCCTTTTGAGTCTTGTAAATTTTTTGCTGCATTATGTGGCTAGGCACTTCGATTCAACTTTGGAGACAAAAGCTGCAAGGGTTCTTTGTTGGGGAGATCAACAATGACAAGATGAAACACTTGCTATAGACAAAGAACCACGTTATCATCATGGCATTTAAATGGGTCTTGTGGAGGGATTATGTGAAGGATTCAAATAAACGATGTTGCAACACCAATACTAACTCTCAGTTTGTGGCCTCACTACTAGATTTGAACATTACCAAACCATGGATAATTGATCTCTAATATGCTATGTTCCATCTGGCATATTTGGAAGGGCTGGAGGAAATTGTTCAAGTGGTTGTCCCTGACATTGGTATTCCATCTGCAATGGAATTACATAGTCATGTAGATAATGCATAGGTGGTGCCTTAGCTTCCATTCCTTACTGATTTTCAGACCATGGATCTTGAGCCCCACTGCCAGTGATCTTGACCTATAGCCAAGTTCCTCCTAAAGATGAACAATGTGGAGCCCATTCACAACATTTAATGGATTTTCGCCTTTGAGAGCCTGGTATATAACCCTTGCATGGAGGACTAAAGCCTATGCAATTTTTGCGCACCTATGTGATGAAAACCCTGTTGTCATTTGTTGGTGATCTCTAAAAAAAAAGCTATGTTTTGACCGCCACTACTCTGGAGGCTAAATTTCCCTACCTTTTTGTATTACCTCTAAATTTGGCTTTGTAATGATGAATCCCTTTTTGGTTTTTTGAAGGAGAATATTTTCAAGATTCTCTCTAAGCTCTAAGCTCACAACTCCATACTATAGGTAAATGATTTCTCATGAATATAATATAGTATTTCCTATTTCTGCTCATGGCTTTATCCAAAAAAATGATTATTTACAAAAATTTACATATGGTACATAAGGTAAATTTTTAATGAACTATGCTTATTTAAGATTGCATAGTTTTAGATGAATACCATTTATTGATATATAAAAAATGTTGTCATTCATTTCTTCTAGCTCATACGCATTGGTTTATTTACATTTGTGAATGTGGAAGGGACCCTTCCATAGAGAATCAAAATTTTTGTGCTACCCTATTTCGTAGCTCGCTCATCAAATTTTAGCACAAGAATCCCCTCCTTGAAACCTCGGCCAAAGGCCTTCTTGTTGAACCATCAGTTAACTACTTGTTGTAATTTAATCATGGCGTCAAATTCCTTTTTTTTCCTCGAGGCTTAATAGCTCAGCTAGTCTCACTTCCATCTCATTGTCTCCCTCAAATTCTAGGGACTTTAGTGGTTGAAACACTGGGATCTCCATCGAAATGGCTAGGAATACTTCCTTTCTATACACCAACTCATAGGGAGAGGTTTTCAAAAAAAAATTCGGCGTAATGTTCTCTTCCCATAAGGTTGCTTTTAGATGCTTGTGCCATTCTCTTTGGTGCTCCAATTTGACATGCTTTATCAACTTTATTAGGTTCTTGTTGGTGGATTCCGCTAGCCCATTCCCTTGTAGGTAATTATTAGATGAAGTCTTGAGATAAAATCTATGTTTGAGGGAGAAATCCAATATCCTCGAGCCTACAAAGGCTTGTACATTATCCAAGATGATGGTCTTTGGAAAATTGAATCTTGCCACTAGTTCCTCAAGAAAATTTATAATCTCTTCTTCTATAGAATTCTTTAGAGGAATTAACTTCATCCATATCATGAAATAATTAGTGGCTATGAGTATCCATTTGTGCCCTATGATAGATATGGGATTGATCATCCAAATAAAATTTGACCCCAACTATGTGAAGGGTTCTTCGGTCACAATCAGGATCAATGACATGGAAAAGTTCTTCCGCTTGTCAAAAAAATATTGGTACTGAGTGAGTTTTCACACTAGATGGTGGGCTTCAAAGAACATCATGGGCCAGTAGTAGCCTTCCCACATGATTTTTATGGTGGTAGTCTTGAAAAAGAAGTGTCTTCCCTCCGGGCTGCTATGGAATTTGTTCACTGTGACTTTTCCACATAGTGAAAGAGGACTCCATCATAATTTATTCTAAATAAATTTCCTTTGGCCAGTATGTATCCAACACCTTGAAGCCTATAATATCTTTTCTTGTGTAGAAAAATGTCAGGTGGGTATCGACTAGTCTACATGAATCTCATCCAATCAACCACCCATGACTCATTAGATTTGATTTGATTTGCATAAAATCAGTTGGTCTCTTCTCCTACCTAGTGGTAAAGTTCTTGCATGAGATATTCACATAAGCCTCTTCCTTGGGCCAACTTTTTTGACCAGATTTACACATTATACTCCAAGATCTTAGTGATCCAGTTGGCTCTTTTCTCAGTTATCTCACCTTCTGTGATGTATTTCCTAATGCTAGGATGAACGATGAGGACTATAATTGTACTAGCTAAAACTAAATGTCAAAACTTTTTGAGGATTTTTACCATGGAAAAGTCCTACTTTTCAATGAAATTATATCTAGTTTTGTATCCCTTTAGAATCCTAGAGTTGAAAGCAATGGGATGCTCTTTGCCTCCCTTCTCATCCTTTTGCATGTGCACATAGGCTATGTTGTGTTGTCCTCTGTAAACATACAATAGGAAGTCTTTGGAAAATTTGGGTTAGATAACAATGGAGTCATAGAGATGCTTACCTTAATCTATTTGAAGGAAAGTTTTCCCTCCTATGTCCTTTTGAACACTAAGCATTTCTTCAACATCAACGTGATAGTTATCATGATGCATATGAAATCTAAAATAAATCGTCTGAAAAATCAATCTTCCCTAGGAAAGACATTAACCAATTCTAATTAATAGGAAATAGTAGTTTCATTATAACCTTCAACCTTTTGGGGTCTATGGCTTTTCCTTCTTTAGACACCACAAAGAAAAGCAATTTGCCTTGCGGTACTCTGAATACAATTTTTTTGGATTTAAAGAAATATCGAGTTGTTGGCACTTCTGGAAAACCATTTCCAAATAACCAAAATGATCATATTTTGATTTTGAAAATATATTCAGGTCATCTAGATAGATTAGGATGATCTTATTGATCTTACCCTTAAAAGTGATATCCATTGCACGTTGAAAGGTGGCACCCACATTGGAGAGGTTGAAGGGAATTTTTGCATATGCGAATGTCCCCCACTTAGTGATGAATGTCATTTTGTGTTGATCCTCCTTTATGTAGACTTGGTTATAGCCCAAAAATCCACTGAGCAACAAGAAGATTTCTGATCCAACCATGATTTGTAAGATCTTCTCCATTGAGGGAAAATGATAGTGGTATTTTAACGAGCCTTTATTTAAGTCTTGAAAGTCCATGCAGAGCCGTATATCACCATTCTTTTTTTGGATTGGGACAAGATTGGACACCCAGGTGGAATGCTTAATCGAGTATATGATCTTCAACTTGATCAAACTTGCAAGCTCTTGTACCATTAATGCTTCCACCTTTGGGTTAATTGGTCTTTTCTTTTGGAAGACAGGTTGGAACCCTCATCCAAGTCAATAGTATGCTAGATTATTCTAGGGTCATATCCCTTGAGATCGTCATATGTTTAGGCCACAACTAAGTTGTATTTAGCTCACAAGTCTCTCAACCTCTCCTTGTCTACCTTTGGAACGTTCCTATTGAATTTTAGCTTCCAAGACCACCTTTGACATTGAGGTCTTCATAGTCCTCTTCATTGGATGTGAATCTTCACCCACTATTTCTTGCGTCTTTGTAGTCGGTCGAAGAGATTCTTGAGAGAGATTAAGCCTCATGGGAGCTTATTGTTTTTTAGTTGGATCACTTATTCTTTAGCAACCTCTCGAGATCTAAGATGTGGCTACTCAAAAAACTCCCTTGACTGTCACAAGAAGGTAGCAATCTGAGCATCATCCTCAAACACCTGCTAGTTCTGGTCATTATCGGGGATTGGCAGTTGGACAATGGTACATGTTACATATTGGTTCTTGGTTGATCTGGTAGTTGGCTGAAATTGTGAGCTAATAGAAGTAATTTGATCTATGGAAGAGTTTTGAGATTGTGAGATAACCTATATGTTAAAATCTTCAAACCCTTCAATTAGGTCCCATATCCCATGTCGGTAGGACCGCATGCTTACATTTTTTGTGGGAACCTATCCTTGGATTTGTCTTACAACAAGCTCAAAATCTTTAAATACCTATATTATTTTTACACCCATTCAGTCCACTAGAGAAAGACTATGAACCAACCACTCATTTTTTGTGTCATTTTCTGAATATGGGAATTGGAAGAGAAAATATTTGAGGGTATCCAACCTAGTTGGAGATACAAGTTGGATGTCGGATTTGGAACCAGTCTTACACTTGGCGCCATCAAAATGTAGTGTTTATAAATTGTTTTTTCTTGGTTTTCTTGGTTTCTCTCGCTCTCTCACCAATTTTGGGAGGGATTGGTCCTCGTCAAAGATCACATAAGTGCCTAGCTCGATAGCATGGAAATTCCTGAAAGGGTCCAAACCAATGAATACATTGAGTAGGACTTCCTCTTTAAGGGTCTAATCACTTGTGGCCTCTTCTTCCAACATTTCCATGTAATACATCTCCTTTTTGGAAAAGGAGGTATATGCCACTTCAAAACTCAACACCACATCTTCTATGATGTGTTTGGGTTGTAAAGGATCATACATGATTTTGATATTTTCTCTATTCTTTTCTCATAATATTAAGTGAGACCCATCAAGTGCAAGGCATCTTCCAAGATTTTTTGTGAAATCCCTTGATAGTCACATTTTGAAGATGGGGGAATATTGATTATGACCACTTCTTGCATAATGGTTTGGCTCAGACATGAAAGAAAGTTCAAAGAGAGGTCCTTAATGCGACCAATAGTCGAGACCTTCTTCCCGTCCAACTACATGATTTACTTTTTAAGGGTCTCATATTCCAACTTTAGAGCATCAACCACTTGTTTGGGCATGATTGTGGTGCTAGACCCTGAATTGATCATATTATTGTGTAAAAGCTTATCTCCAACGATAAGTGTCAGGAAGGGAGTAGGCTTTGACTTACTTACCTCCTTTAAATTTTATTTGTCTGTTGTATTTACATATGTTATAGCTCCTATGGTTTGGTGGTCTGACGCAAGCCTTTTCCCTTTATGTTGATTGTACGATGGGGCTATATTTGTCTGTCAATTCTTCTCTTCATTTTTCAATGGCTCTTACAACAAGGTCCTCTACTTTGGTATTGATAGGACATGCCATAGAGACACATTGGAAGGCGCCTTCTTTAGTTGCTCTACCACATTGAGTAATTCGATCGGTGGGACCTTTGGTTTAAACAGGAGTGCTTCCCTTGCCTTAGAGAAAGGTTTATTTTTTGTTGGAAGGCTTGGGAATTTATCAATGTCCTTTGACAAAAAGGGTTGAGATTTTGACTGTTGATTTGGTTGTATCTGTGAAGCTTGCTATACCTATGGCTGTTGGGATGTCTATTGTACATATTCCCTAGTAAGTCTTATTTTTGATCTAATATTATAGTCCAACTGTACCTGTAGGGTGCTAGTTTTCAAAGCATCATTTTCTAATATTGAATCTTCCTCCTTCATCTAAGAGAAAAGAACTTGGTCAAGGGAGATGTTCAATTCCTATTCAAAAGACATACCTTTTGTTTGTGTATTGAACCAAAAATTCTCAATTCTAAGAGATTGATAGTCTTTGGAATTCAAAAATATGCCTTGGATTCTCTATTTTTCTATCCTCTTATGAAGATTTAATCTTGGATAGTTTTGGGGAATGTGATTATCATTGAATGGGAAGCACCATGTGTTATCATCTTCTTCCAGATTGTTCTGACCTAGGACCAAATCCTTGTTTGGTCTATTCTTGATGGTTTGGAGTGGTGTGGTGACCGCGACTATCTGGCTCATATATTCCTATTACTAATTGCCTCCTCTTAGAGATCCTTAGTATGTGTTATGTTGGTAAGGTGGCCTCCCTCCTAAATAACTTTGTACGAGGGTCCTCGAGGGTATCTCCTATGGATATTGATTAATAACTAGCTCATTTGTGAAGATTATTATGAAATTCTTCATGTCTTTGACATCTATTGTCAATGAAGAGGATCTTGACATGTTTAGTTATCCATTTTGGTACACATACATTGATGGAGTTGGTGTGCTTGATGTGCTTGGGAGTGAGGAAGAGGTGTTGGGAGTTACCTCCTCCTTGGTTCCACTAGAGATCTCTGTGAACATTGGCATTGGTGGCCATGGTAGAAGCTTCCCTATGTCTATTAGACTATTCTTTGCTTGTACAACTAGATCATATGCATCGAGTAAGGAATCACCTCCTAGTGATTGTACCATGAAATAGTGATATCCGAATTGAAAGCCTTTAAATAGAACATGAACGCCACAACTGTTAGGGGCCTAACTATCATAGGAACCCTCTACTAGGTCTTATAAAATTTGGTGTTGAAGTCAATCATGGCCTCTTGTGGGGATCTCTTGATTGTGATAAATTTCTGTAACAAAGACAAGTGGTCTCCTTTCTCTCAGAAGTGGTAAATTTTTTTATCTCGAAGTTCATCCCAAGAGTGGACAGAATTGGAGGACAAGGATCTATACCAGTCCTGAGCCATCCATTTGGAGGTCTAGGGGGAACTAGCAAGCTACCACTATCCTAGGTTACAAAATTTCTAGGAGCAGGACGACCTTGGAGAGCCATCAGAAATAGACTCATATGGACTGGGTAGACACATATTTTTATTTGAAAGGTTCAACCACCTAGAGGGGTAGATAAGGCTCTAGACTCTAGGCTAACACATCTTACTCTATTGATTTTGATAGGTGATATGGAGCTTGTGACTCATGTTCTCCTAGGGGTTGCAACGAGGAACTAAGAATACTGGAAATTTCCTCTAGAGGATGCTCTAGTTTGAACTCTAAGCATGAGATTACTGGCTTTCCTTGTTAGTCTAATTTAGAAACTACCTCTTCAATGCTAACTATAAGACACTATAAAAAAATTGGATCACATCGGGCATTATACAAAAAGAACTATTGATCATGAAATCTTACACTTCTCTCAAACAACCTTATGGGAAATTTAGTGAGTGGGGGACCTATTTGCACCTCATTGAATAACCTCAAGGATTTTTATAGAAGTTGACTCTTCCTTGTGCTTTGGAAGAAAAGGGAAAAGAGAAATGCAAAGAAAAAGAAAGGTGGTGATGCGCCAAAGGTTTTACAACATTTCAAAGCTCATTAGCTTCTTACTTTTGATGAAATGGACACAAAATGCTACAAACCCTTCATTGTTGAAAATACAATGAACAACTAAGGCTTGAAGGAGAAAAAAGTAGTCATTCAGATATCCCTATAGGAAGCATCCATTAAGGTTTGACATAAATAAGAAGTTTGATACTAAAAGAAATATTTTAGATCTTTGTAGAACCCTTTTTCTCTTACAAAAAAATATGAAAGTTAGCAAAATATTTATAGAAAATGAAAGAGTACAATAAACATGATTCAATTTATGAAAGATAGCACTAAGAGAACATAAAATCTAAAAGTAATCACCAAGATTGTACTTGTATGAATTGACATAGACCATTCAACACATACAAGAATAGAGAAGGAAAACAAGTGACAGAGGCCATAGATCCACAATCTCAAATATTTCTTATTAATACTACTTGTTCTTGTAATAAAAACATAAATGCAAAGGTCAAATACCAATCCAAGTAATAGTTTTGATAATTTTAACATGCCATAGAGTGAAAAAAATCTCTTTAAAAATATTTCCTATTCCCCCCTATTCTAATCTTCTAATAGATAAAAAATCCTCCATTTAGATGATGATGATGATGATCATAACCCATCAAAACCTCCTTTTATAGAGCCAGAGAGATGAGCCAATATTGAAGCCAATAGAAATGAACTCCTAATAGGTTTCCTCATCAAATACTTCATAATCTAATCAAAGATTTGATCCGATCACAAAAATATTTGCAAATAAAAATTGAGTTGCTTCATTAATGGATCTAGGTATTATAGAAGTTTTGCAAAGATTTGTTGTCGAAATAGGATCTAGAGTCATTATAGCTTGGCAAAAATCTGATCTAATCTATTGCAATAAATAATGGTTTCACCCCAAAAGACCAATCCCGAAGACATAAGACCTACTGCGCTACCTGAAAAACTCTTCCAAATGAATGATACACTTGCAGATGAAAGAACCCACTCGACAAAACTGGGTGATGTGGCTTGTTGGTGGGTGATTTTTGAGCCCGTGAGAGAGCAGCTTGGGAAAAATCCCCACCATGTAGCCACGTGTCCCATTTTGAGCTCGAAAGGAAAGCAATATAGGAAAAAGTTGTGCAACCACTATGTGGTGCATTGCACGCCCTTTTGTGGGAGTAACTTTATCCCTTAGCGTGTGGTTTCATGAAATCACAAAAAAGAAGTAGGATCCAAAAAGGAAGACTATAGGGATTGAAATCAAAAGCAAAAACACTTAGAGAAAAATTGCTCCATATTTGGCATGGAGGAAAAAAATAATTTACGAATAGAGACTAATACCACACATAGGAACTATGAAAAAACTACTTAGTGCATCTAGGTCATAACTGATTATAGTAAGGTGAGTGTAAATAACACCACCCTCACCATTAAGACCTTTTAGCAAGAGATTAGGAAGGGCAAGGGCAAACGGGTGGATGATGAAGGGTATGATGATGGTCACACACAAATGAAAGGTTAAAAGGTGGTAGACAACTGAGCTCTGGATGCTGTAGTGGATACTCACACTATGCAGAAAGGCCCTCTATCTTTTGAGGAGAAGCTCCACTTCCTAGCTTGGGAGTGGAATATAATCAATGGTCTCAAGTTTCTTGGAGACCTGTAGGTGTTTTGTGGTTCCATGCTAGTCTATTTTGTGCCATCTTTTTTTCTTTTTGCTGGTTAGACTATTTAAGTTTTAGTTTATGCTTTAGTTTGCTAGGATTTTCACTTTTCATGAGCCCTTTGTTTCCTTTATCATTGTTTTGTAATGGGTACTAGCCCTTCCAATCTTAATCTAATCAAAACAACATCCACAAAAAAAAAGTTATTCTCCTTAAAAAAAAACTTCCTACAATATGAACTTGATTCTCAAATCTACACTCTACAATCACCAACTTTCCTATTCTTCAACCATGGACTCCAAAATCCATCTGCTACTGCAACATACTTCCCAAACCAGCAATGACAATATCTACAATCATCCTTGAGGAAAAGCTACACCCCACTCCAACAACTCCAAATTATGGAAAACTAAGATTCCAAGTAACATTGTTAAAAATCCCTCCATTCAACCACCATCACTTAGTTTCTCAACCATTGATTTCTTGTGGTTGCTTAGTGTAACCACTAGCACAAAAATATTAGAAAAAAAACATTTTGTAGCTCAAAGTTACATGGACTAAGTTGTAAGGTTCAAGTATACATAACTACAAATTTCATAATCATTTTGTCGAATTTTAATTTGGTTGTTATCAATGTAAGAGAAGTTTAGTAAATAATTTAATTTTAATTTAAATACTATTTTACATATGTTAATGATTATTTTTTGATCTCTACATTAAATTAGCTTACACAAAATTTAGGTTTGGAGATATTGACCAGGGAAATTATATGATCACGTGTCTTATCAATCATTATATAAGAAGATTCTAATAGTGTGTATCAATATTTCATATCGTACAATGCTCAACATTAGTATTAAAAAGCTCAATGATAAAATAATCAACACTCTAGTCAAATTTAACATTGCAAATAATTATTTATTTTTATTACATAATATTTATTTTTATTATTGATTTATTTGATATTTAAGAATAGTCATCATTTAAATACACACTTTATAATATAACAAATAGTCAATTAAAAATATTCTGAAATCTAGAACTAAAACTCATTTTTATTTTTAAATACTTATATTTAAATATAAGCATCAAAATATGTCTAAATAAATCATCTATAAGGTTTATTTTAGTTCCTTTTACAGTATTAAAAATATTATAAACATATTGTAGGTCCTCATAGAAAAGTGTAAAAAGATAAATTTAATATGTAAGACAAGGGATCACTTACTTCGAGAGGAACCACTTGTCACGGGCAAGCCATCTGTTTATGATCATAAAATCAGATTAAGCGTTCTAGATATTTATAGTTTCATCAAGCAAATTATCTCCAAAAGTTATCGATCATTTTTCTCCTTACAGAGAAGTATAATAATTATAAGAAGAATGATTTCATTCAACTCTGGGTTACCTTCTTGTTCTTCGGGTTTGGATATGAATTCGCCCTGTTGCTCTGCAAGTCAGGAGGAATAGATAAGTAAATAGTTACATTTGAATTTATTAAAATCTAATATACTCTTTAAAAGATATTCGTAAATTCACTGTCAGTAATTCACTATCGGAAAATTCATCATCAACAATTCACCTGGGAAAATTCGCTGTCATGACAAATTCACCTTAAGGTAAATTCACCACCAGCAATTCACCGCCAAAGAAAATTAATCACAAACTTTTAGTGCGATGAATTTCCACAGTAGTAAATTGCTGGTGGTGAATTTTCCTTGAAATGAATTTATCATGAAGATGAATTTTCTCACAGTGAATTGTTGACGGTGAATCTTCATCTTCCAACAGTGAATTTTCCTAAGATGAAAAAAAAGTAGAATTAGATGAGAAAAAAGCAGAATTAAAATAAAGTGGAATGGAGAAGAGTAATTTTGTACTCATTTTTTTGCGGAGTGCGCCTCTAACTGCTTCGTGGCGTTCTGCATACTGAGCAACTACGACCTGATATATCAATGATTGCTGCATACTCTCTAAATCCTTCTTACACGCAGAGATTTCGCTTTGGTTCTTGGAAGAGAATATGCACCTGTACTATGTAGCACCCCATTTAGTAGAGCATTACCCATCAAGAAAACTGCAATGCGAATGGAATGTACAGAATTTGTAATTCTTACTTGCAAAATCCTTGTGATTCGATGATAGAGAAACAGCATGCTGCACTTTTGGATATGATAGTCTTGGCTCGGTTGATAGTGGCTTCCATTTCTTCAGGTGGGTGTGGCAATGCGGTTAACCTTCTAAGAGACCTTGCCACAGTATTAACCAGTGCCAATAATTCAATACACTCCTTATCAACATGTTTTGCTCTCTCAATGTTGTTTATGACTGCTGCTACAACTAACAATCCTGACGCCGCCCAATGAACCTTCCCCATTGCTGCAAATATATCTCCAGCCGTAGTGATCACATCCTCGAACTTGGTCGATTTTAACTAGACAGATAAATTCATTACGCACATTTAAAATCACAAATTAACTAACTACTTAAAGTAGTTAATTCATAAAATCATAAATTAAAAAGCTAATTTAAGTAACGAATTGTAGGACTTGTATCTTTGAGTGGTTGCAATGATAGTTCGATCACAAAATCTTTTTACCCAATCAAAATATTACTTTTTAAAATACTTTCCCTAATGACATAACTCCAAACTCTTAGAAATTTTAAATAGACTGCTCTTTACCTTCTAAATTTTCGGAAATAGAAATTCTCGTAAAGGGAGCAGTTATAACATCATGGAAAGAAATAAAAAAAATTAATTTCAGGCAGGGGTTTTGGTTGGATTGACTAAAGCATCTTGTCTTAATGACATAATTCCAAACCCATAGACTGCTCTTTACCTACTAAATTTTCAGAAATAGAAACTCTCATGAAGGGAGCAGTTAAAACAGCATGGAAAGAAATAAAAAATAATAATTTGAGACAGGGTTCTTGGTTCGATTGACTAAAGCATCTTGTTATAGGCAAGAGGTCACGGAGTCCATTCTCCCCTGTTCCCGTGACAGAAGAAAACATACCTCAATTTATTGGGATACCCAATTCCTCAGTTTATAGGAGCGCATGCTCCAGTGTATTTTGGGCAGAGTTCTGTTGAGCTTCATATTTTTCTTATAAGTAATAATTACTATTATCTATACTAATTGCGTCATGCTAACAAAAATTGTGACTATTGGTTGTCCTTCGTTTATAGAAGATAGGATAAATATACACTGACCATAATGTCATATGCAGCGAATGAATATGTACCTTTTCATAAGCGGTGGAGGCGGCACGGGAAATGGAGTCGATCCCTTTAGAGGAAACGTAGATCCCGGTTGCAATAGATCCCAAGCTTTCTGACCAATGACTCTGCAAAAGCATGTATATTCATTATCTTCAAAAAAGATCTAAGTAACCAACGAACGAAACACACACAAATTCGGAAAATGTATTCAACCTGGCTTCCCGTGTGGTATAAGAAACTATCGATTTGATGGGAAAGTTTTTTAAGGAGTTGCTGGTCATCTATTGCAGTGCTATCAGGCGGATGGTCATCATCATCAGATTCCACAGGATGCCTTGAAATATTTATCTTTGGTTTGGCAGCACTGGGAGACGCAGTGTCTCTTGAAGACGGAAGGCATCCCAAGATTGAACTTGGCCATGCCAATGTTTTGTTTTCTTTTTTACTGGCCATTCTGCTCGATGGGGCAAAAGGACTATTCCTCTGAATATATAGATTTAGTAAGGTGCTCTCCGTTCCGTTAAGTACAACGTTTATTATTATTCCGCGCCATTTTACTGATATGATGGCCAACTGGCTACGACTACTTTATGCAACGACATGTTGGTCTCAGAGCGACTACTTTTTGTCTGGTATCACACTTTGTGTATGATGTGACATCTCCCTCTTTGCACTTAAGTAAAAGTAATTTCTTTAAGCAGAAACTTGTCGGTGGATAAGGTCGCTCGGTAGTATAAAGAAAAGGGATTTCTCGGAAAATCGCATTGGTATATATAAATGTATGTTTCTCCTAACCTTACGCTTTTGCAATGGTATTTAGGGGAGAGGGGTCACTAGTTGTGTGGGCTAACTTTGTCAGCATGTAGCGATTGACTGGAATATCGTAGAATCTTTGTTTTTTTTTTTAAAACGTAATGTGGCCTCTTATAAGTAAGGTTTGGAGGTGTGACTCATCATGCAACTCGCCACATCAGTGCATCTATTGAGAAGTGTCTAAAATTTGACTTTCTAAAGGTTTGACTAAATCTTAATCATGGAACCCCCAATAGTTGAACAAAAAATATCATTTGTTGCTTGTAGAATATCATATTTTTATTTAAAATAAAATTAATATAAACCTAAATGGACCAAATACCTATGGATAACCATAAATCTTTGATATCTCTATCTTTTATATTCAACACATATGGACCAATAGTTGAACACAAAAAAACTATTTGTTGTTATACAAACAACACATAATTATTTAAAATACAACTTATATCAAACAAAAATGGACCAATAGTTGAACACTAAAACTTTTTGAAAATCCTTCACATTTAATGAGAAAATACATGTTATTTATTGTGCTCACCTTTTATATTTGTGCTAGGACAAACTATTAATACATAATACTGCAATGCTTGTACATTGCTACCCCAATAGTTGTACACATAGGCACAATATTTTTTCACTATATAACAATACTTGTTTAAATGAGTGTCTTATTTTATTAAATGAGCATTTTATTTTTTAAATGATACACTTATGGTGGATAGTTATGATATTTTATTTGAGACAAAAAAATAATTATTTCACTTCTTCATGAATGTATTTATGTTTTTTTTTTTTATATAAAATTTAGAGGTTCTCATGTGTTCAAGTATGGGTCCACTTTTGATCAACATTTGGTTATTTTTTTATTTACATTTGGACTATTTATTTACAATATATAGTCTAAATATGCAGTAAGACTGGGTATTATACTGGGTATTATAATCACAATTGATTGCATGACTATTGGACCCCACACGACTACTGGCCCCTCTCCCCTAGAGCTTATGCACACAAGTTATTAGATTAAAAAGTAATCTTCTTCTCAAATAGATTGAGAAAGTTTAGATGTAAGATACATGTTAAAAATGAAGAGAAAATCAGGGTTTATTTGATTTGAATTTTCAATAGAGAGTTTCTCATTATAATGGTTTTAATTATAATATGGTTAAATTTAGATTGGTTTATAATTAAAATTTTATCAAAAGAAAGATTATAGGAGTAATATGTTTTAAATGTTTTGATTACTTTATTATGTTGTGATTTTCCTCTTATGTAGAATTGAGAATTTGATATTATAGAAAAGATACACATACATGATATTTGATTACAAAAATATAAGTGGTGCTAAAAACCATAATGTCATTTGTTTTTCAATGATTGAAGTTGAAAAAAAAATTGTTCTTTGGTTATGTCATGAGACTAAGTTACCAATAAAAATAAAAGTAAATGTAAGGATAAATGTTAATGCTAATGTAGATAGAGAAATCACCATGAACCTAAAAAATACTAGAGAAAAATGTGTAAATTTCATTATCTTCCAAAATTCTCAATGTGAAATTCTCATAACTTCAATTATCTATGATGATCCATTTAAATACATGTCCAAGAGAAATAACACATTAGCTTTTAGGACAAACGACCACTTAAGAACTTAAACATATTTGTAATTTAGAAAATTATCAAAGGAACTCTTCAAGATAATCAAAATGTTTTTAAAGAGGTGCAAAATATTACAAAAATATGTTAACAATGATGGAATTGACTAATTCAGTCCACAACTCCCATGAAACACCTACAAGCAATTACCTATCACGATAGAGAAGATCAAAAGTGAGATTGTGCTCAATAACCTGAGAATTGTATTGATGCAAATAACTTGGATGAATATTGCAAATGAATGTGCATGCTTATATAAGCAAATAACAAGAAAATCATACACGTGGATTAATAAGATAGTGACAAGTGTTTCAATCTCATGCAATGAGACAACTTGTCCTAAATTTAGCCCAATCTAATAATAAGAATCAACCTAAAGATTAAACATCAACTCCTAACTTTAGCTTAAGTGAACTAAAGTAAAAAACCCTTTAATAATTAATTGATGATTAATTAATTATCAGATAATGACTTATTTACTCCAACACCCCCCTAAGATCAACTTAGAAAGAAACTAAACTACTAATAATGGAAGCTAAATGAATGCAAAATAGGTCCCGACTACAAGGCCTAATGAGGTACCCATGAATAAGCAATTGAAATCTCTCATAACTAGAGAAAAGGAGAAAACCACATGGGAAAAACTCCTCTCCAAAAGAGAGAAAAATAAATGACTGCACTAGTGAAAGAAGGATAGAAGGACTCAATTTGACCCCCCAAGGACTACTTTTGTCATGCAAGTACAATAGATGTCCCTCTGATAAGAGAGATAAACTGAGGATATGAATCCCCTCCATAATGAAAGAGCTCTCATGCCAATGATGAACATATGAAGAAATAATATGATCCATTGCCTACAAACAACATTTCTCCTCTTAGGAAGAAAAGGATCCACTGGTAATTGGTGAAGCTAATCCAAAAGAATGGGTGATTTTGGAATCCAAATCTAGATGATGCGTGTCTCTAAAAATTGCTCACATGTCTACATGTTGGAAGCAATGATGTCATTCCAAGATCTTGTGAACACTAATATAGAAAAAGTTGCGAAGGTGATGACGATGATGGACCAACAATGATGATATGGTTGTCAACAAAGAGGCAATGAAGGTCCTCAAAGTAATCCTACAGATCTACAATATAGGACTCCACAAACAAGGATGATATGCCTACAAGATATGAATCCCAATTATTTGCGTGTAGAAGATGAATGATTTCCTACTACACTGAACCAATAGGGGCCAAAGATGGGGCAATGCCAATTGATTAGGAACAATAGAAGATGATGATGGAGTCTAGATATGAAGAGTGGGAACATGAATGCAAATCTCTAAACCATCAGAACATGCAATACTTGTGATATACTCAAGCTCCTCTAAAGTATCATCATCAAAGGGTATGGAGAGATGAGTGTCTCCACCGATCTTCTAAAGTTGTGTCCAAAGTATGTGTCTAATACAACATACATAGTGTCAAGAACAACACTATAACCTATAACCCCTACAATATGATCTTTGATGATGCCCCATGTTGATAATCTCCCTGGTGTGTTTGGTGTAGGTATGAGTCCATAAGGAAAAATATCAAGCCACCTGAGATGTATCAGGATGCCATTTCGCCAAGACCCATAATTATCCTTATCCATGCTGATCATAAAAGGGTGATGAGAAAAACCAATGATACTCACTCAAATGAAAATATCATAGACTTAAAACCTCAATATTGATAAAGCAGATCAAATGATGTCATCTCATGCAAATAGATCCTTTCTAGGTGTTAAGATGTCCAAGTAATTAAGCAAAGTATGAAAACAAAAAATACTGAATAAAATGTACCTAGGACATATTTTAGAAAAATTGCATAGGTAGATATAAAGAGTTCTAAAATACCTTTCCAACGTCACTTGAATCATGAAAATTGGAGATACAAGAAAAAAATTATGAGGTCAAAAGTATAAAATGATGAGACCAGCACCATTGGAAAGTTTGTAAAACTAGCTTTTTGATGATATCTCATTTTCCTGATTTTGACACCATATGCCCAAGTTATACCAAAAAGAAAAAAAATGCTCCTTTAAGGCAAACCAACACTTGGAGGGGGGTTGAAACTTGTCCGTACAATGATGTCAACTTGAAATCATGATGATGTCATCAAAGTATGAGCCTATATTTGATGGTTGGATGTCTATCAACGCAAAAAATGCCCCTACTTGAAAAATTTGATAGTTGTCAGAGGCAAAAGAATATTCAGTAGAATCTCTTAGGGAATATTCCCTAGCACCTAGGTTTCACCACCATTTGAACTTTCTGGTTGCCGAGATTTTATTAGGGCTGCTGATTTTTCTTATAGCCACCAGTGTTTGTGAATGGTGGCTTATATATACCTGAGCAAAGGGAACATTCCCTTGGGATGTCGCCTTTGTTTTAATAGTCAGGGATTGAAAAAGTCAATGTCAATTTTTTTATGACTGATTTTTTTTTTTTACCTGTCGTATTGAAGATGTCAGTCGATTGAGCTTTGAAGGATGGCGGTAGGGGCTTGCCCTATATGGTGAGTAGTGTAGGTTGCCGACAAGGTACAAAACCAATTACCATTTTGCATTCTATTCAAAGCCTTCCAAATTATTTTTTTGTTTTAGTTTTTACAAAAAAAAAATTGCTTTTTTTGATTTGATTTTTAAAGAAAAAATTGATAATATTTTTTTATTTTATAGGGAAAAAAAATTAAAAACCATGAAATTTTTTGATCAATGGAAAAATTTATAAACCAAAAAAATTATCCATGTACCTGCTCTACATGGAAATTGAGACAAAACAAGGCACAAATTTGTACAAATCCATGTGCCCTTAATTTTTTTTTCCCTCTCATTTCAACTACTTGGATTTTCAGCCACTCCCAACATGATGGGGAAGTCCATTTTGTTTGAGGACACACCAAAAATTTCTCAAGGCCAAATCTCTTTAGAAATTGAATAGGGGGCTACAGATTTGGGCTCTGATACCATGTTTCATATCTATGGTTTGCTTCAATAATTTATATTCTCATTGGCTACATAACCAAATATTACATGGTATTAGAGGTATGGTTGTGAGTTATAGGTTATCTTTAAGAAAAAAATGGATTTTATATATATTATCTTCTAAAACACATGAGTATGCTCTTCTCTTCAAACCTTCAATAATTTGGAGAATTAGAAATCTCTCAAAGAACTACAAGATTTTGGTGGATCTTCCTTTTATAACCTTGTTGTTGTAGGTATATAATTGAAGCTTCTTCAAAAGAATATGAGTTCACCATCAAGCTTAGAGTAGCTAAGAAATTCATATTTTTATGTTTTATCCCATTTGGACAGTATAGGCTAGATCTCCAAGGGCATAAAAATTAGAGTTTCTTGGTATATCTAGAAAATTCCTTTTTGGTGGTGTTTAAAGAATTAAAAAACCCTTGATTAAATCCATAGGGCCCATGAAATACCATTTTTATTTAAAAGTTGGTAAATTTGGATAAATTTGACTTTGAGGAAAATTTATATGGAGCTGAGTTATATGAATCACTACATATTATATTGTATGGAATTTTAAAATGTAAATAAAATTTTACAATGTGTAGGAGAACTATAGTAGTGACACCACTCCCAATGCCATCTTTGTGGTATTGTATGAAAGTGTGAAACAAATTAGTGTCCCATTCATAACCACTACCTCTTGTGGTCATTCCTTTAGGTAGAATGATTGGATTTCCACCCCTCCACAAATTTGGAATATTTGAAAAAATAATTCATTCAAATAACTATTTTTCCTAAATAGTATCATACTCATACAAAAGTAGCTTTTATAAAAAATTAGATATTTTTAGAATGTTTTAAAATGGATACAACTTTTATAGATTGATATTTGACATTAGATTTTCATTTATAGGAAGAGGCGAAGCAGTTGAGAGAAAAGTGGATAAATAAGGAAGCTGTAGTAAAGCAGATGAATAGGGAAGTGGTTGAGTAATAGTAACTAATACAAACAGTAACTAATACAAATAGTAACTAACTACCAATAGTTACTTAGATGTAATATTCACCAACATTCCCCCCCATATTACATTGTTCCTACAAATGTATCCCCTAAAATATCTTATGCACTTTGCCAAGGGACCCCCCTTAAGGTTTACATAAATAAATTGACTGATAAAAAAATATGTATACATTCTTCAAAAAAATTTCCTTCTGAGGAAACAAATCTTGAACCAAGTAGAACTCCTCTAGAAGCTTTGAGCTAAATTCTTGAGTTCTTCCTCCCATGAACCTTATGAATTATAGATTGTAGCTATTGGACAACCACCCTCCAAGTTGTCTCCTCAACCCTCATAAAGGAATAAGCCTTGGTACAAACAATAATTATTGGACAACCATCCTTGACAGGTTATCTCCTCAACCCTTTTAAAAGTGTAATCCTTGGTCATAGTCTCATGAACTATCTAGGAAACAATTCATATTGAGATCTTCACCAAACCCCTTACCTGTCTCCAAAAATCAAACTTCAAAATATATGTATTCTTCAAATATACTAGCAGTTGTGTGTAGTTACATGCAGTGATGAGCTGATAGGTGCACGGGAACACCAAATGGAAGTGACGTGCACACATTGAGGACATATGAAGAATAGAAAATCAATCTTACCATTCAAAGCAATAAGTAACAAAGGCATGTTCAAAGTTGGATATATGTCATAGTAGATGCATGCAAGATAGTTACATAATGACACATTGTACACAATGGTGGAAAATGTATTTCCCCTATGTGAAGATATGTATGTATGTCATAGTAGATACAAACACGATTGATACATAGTGTTGTATACTTGTTGTATGGAACATTCCACAAAACACAAACCATAAATGTAGTAGTATTGGCTATAACAACAATCTAGTATGTTGTGGACAACACCTTATAGGAGATTGAAACAATATAACCCTTTCAACAACACATTTTAAAAAATGAAACAATTTAGCCTAAGGCAGAGAATGAGAATCAACAATCCCTTATAGAAAGAAACATAAACTATATAACACTAACTATTTATTGCATTACAAGCATAGGGAGAAAATAGAAGCCATAGATCAAAGAATATTGGTTTCAGTAACAATATTCAAAAAACAACAAAATTCACGGTAACAAACCTATGGAAAAATATAGAGTGTTCAACAACACTAAATTAAAAATACAACAATATTTTAACAAAAATTGTATAACATCAACTATTTTATTGCATTGCAACCACAACCAGAAAATGGAAGCCATAAATCAAACAATATTGGTTTCTACAGTGAGTAAGATGGGAAAACCCACAAAAGACAAGAATTCACAGCAGCAAAGTCATGCAAAAACTGTATTCTAAGTGTTGTATGGAACATTGATGCCACCATTGATCAAAAGAATTGACAATATATTATCTCAAAAAGGTAATACAATTATGTGAAAGCTTAGAGTATATACATTAGCCATGCAGTACCTTAGGAATAAAGAGATAATTGCATCCACACAATTATGTTGAAGATTGATACAAAAATTTGAAACTATATTTTTTTATTTTATTTCTAATCATTGTCAATGGTCATTTACAAAACACTACTTCAAAATTCCCATAATGCAATATGAAACATAATTTGTTTTTTTCGAGTATGGTTTGCAGAAAATGAAAGGAAATGTGAAGTTTAGTGGAATGAATATATGTTACTGGTACACAATATGTAAAGTAGGGAAAATAAAGAGTTCTATAATTTATAACAAACAATATGCAATGCATGTGCAATAAAAAGTATTAAATAAATAAGATGCAGGCATACCTTGTGGATGCAATGAGATGTAGCATGAATAGAAGAAAAGAAGACCTACTCTCCACCCTACCATATTGGGCCATGCAGTTGTGTGGGCTCTCACCAAGCCCCCGAGAAAGAACATATATTGGCCACCACTATGATCAATGGTGAAACCAATCTTTCAACACTCAAGAATTTTTGCTCAATATATGTTGTTTCCGGATATTTGATTGTGTGAGTTTTTCCATCCACAAACAACAACATAATCAAATATTCAGTAACAACAAATCTTAATCATTTTGGATTGTGGAAATATCATAGCATTAACCTGAAAATTTTATTTAGTTGCAATCATTCTTTTACATTTTAAAAAATATACATAGTTGTATTGTTTACGACAAACAATTTGACATGTAGTTGTAAAATAAAAGATGGAATAAAGAACATATAGGCTTAAATCTTCTATCTAAATAGAGTTTAGTCGCAACTTGTACACCATGCCAAACATGTGATTGCAAAGCTATTTAGTATTGTGGAGTTATGTATCTATAGTTTAGAACATTTCTAATCTAAAATGGTTTCAATCAAATATAGTTAGAGACAAGGAAAATTTGAAGTTCAGTGTAGCGAACATGTGTCATTGGTAGACAATATCTAAATCAAGAAATATAATCAGCTCTATAGTTTATAACAAACAATATCTAATGTATCTACAATAGAAGAGATCATATAAAAAAGATGCATGCATACCTTCTACAAAGAGCAGGAGACAATATGTGTACAATTATAACTTCCATATAATTCTCTTTTGACACCTGCCAATTTTGTGCAGCCAAAATAAGTGTTATCCATTTTTAAAAAATATATACAGTTGTAGCATTTGTGACAAAGAATTTCAGATCTATTTGTGAAAGAAGAGATGGAATAAAGGATATATATCCTTAACTTGTATATAAATGGAATGTATTTGCAACTCAAACACCATGGGAAACTTGTGAGCATGAAGCTATTAAGAATTGTCTAGATCTACAGTTACAATTGAAAATGATTGCAATCTAAATTTGTTAGAATCTGGTATAGCTAGACACAAATGGTTCAAAGGGTGGAAACACATGAAAGTGGCATCATTAAGCAAAGGAAAAGAAGGTGTTGCAAGGAAAATTAAATATAAATAATATTTGGTCGAGCAAAAAACAAGAAGGAATCCACATTTGTTGTTGGAGGCAAGGGG
Organism: Sequoia sempervirens; assembly: GCA_007258455.2. NCBI lineage: Eukaryota > Viridiplantae > Streptophyta > Pinopsida > Cupressales > Cupressaceae > Sequoia > Sequoia sempervirens. The sequence continues at coordinate 12,004,105 of VDFB02271358.1, forward strand.
AAACTTAGGGAAATAATTGAATAAAAACTTCTCTTAGCAATCACTAGAGAAGTAAAACATTGGATATCTTGGAAAAAACAATTGCAACTGCACTATAGAGGGAACAAGAAGGAAGGAAAATTGGGAATGGTGGGAATTCTAAATGCATTGAAATGAAAAGGAAAAGGAGAAGTGGTATAGTTACCATCAAGAATAGAAACATTTCATCATGATGGGAATGCAGACAATTATTGGAGCTGATCTTCTTCTTTGATTTAAAGTGCATTGTATTTGTTGGAATGCAGCCTAGAGTATATGTCAAAAGAGAGAGGTGGATCTATATGTATTCTTGTTATTGATTTAACACGAGAGATGGATGTGAATGTTAGTCCTTTCCTTTCTTTAGTTCTAATGTTTATTGTATCTCTCTCTAGTGTCAATCCCTGATATTTATGTATTGTTATCACCCATGCCATTATCAAGGGGAGCTACCTTCGGCTGCCCCACATGATTAGGGTAATGGGGATCGCTCTTGGATTGTCTTAATCCCATGTTGGGAAAATGTAGTTTGGCAAGTGGACAACAACATAATCAGGTAGTTGAGGTGGTTTAACACCCCTAGCATATACGATAGCCTTCACTAAACCCAATGATCTATTTACCAAGCTAGCTACCACCCAAAGATTTGTTGTCAATATTACTTGTTGGCCAGTTACAAGTAAGAGCTCTGCTTGAAGATATTTGTCATCTCCATAATCAAGAATGTTTTGTTGAGAACTTTTAGAAACACTAATTGCAATGGGAACATTTATTTGCTGAAGCATTTTTCTATTATGCAAGGAAACCAACTTATTTGTTGGGAATAAGTGGATAGCTTCATCAAAATCTTGGTTCTGCTTGGCTGAAAGCATGGAATTTGTTTGATTCATAAGAATTTTCCAATCAAACTAGGATACCAGAAAATTTCTAATATTCAAAAGGAGTGTATGAAATTGCTTTTGTGTATCGGATTTTCCATGTTGGCAGAAGACAGAGTCAAGTGTGATAGTAATATTAAAAGTGTGCCAAAGAGCCAATGATGTGGAGCAAGAAGCGAAGATAGGCCTGTCCAAAATAGAATGGAGCTGTGTTAGATCACCCACAAGTATAATAGAGACACCACCAAATGGCTGCATATGTCTAGCAAGGAATGGTTGTCATAATCGTCTGTCTATTTTAAGCAACAACTTGGGCCCCAAGAAGCTCATTTCATCAATTAAGATGTAATTAATACATTTGAATTCTTCTTGAAATATGGTCAATGGTTGTCTTTTCAATGGGTTCATATCTCTAATTGGTATCTGGAGAGCCATACGCACTATGGAGGCATGAATATTGTAAGCAGCCACCCCTATTGGTGCCAAATCAATCAAAGGATTCATTCTCTAATTGGGCAATGTATTTAGTGCTCTTTGTATTTTGTCAACAATGAATGATTTACCTGTGCCCGCAGTTCCTTGAATTATCATGTACACAATGGTGACGATGAAGATGGGTGAAGATGGTGTTGTTCAATGATATTTAGAGCAAGATTTTACTTAGGAGATAGCTGATGACAAAGTGTAGGTGCTCCCAATGAGCAAAGGGTGTCTTTAGCCATATGCAATTTGCTTGTTGAAATGAATTGTTTAATAATTCTATGTAGATTCTCTAGAACATGGTGTGCATGCCACTCGTTATGTAGATCAAAGTCCCATCTACTAATAGTTGTAGCTGGTCAAAGCATACATTATTTGTAGCACCAAGCCAAGAAAGAAACTCCAATTCATATTCATCTATGGGAGGCATAGAATGGGGACTATCAGTATCACTATCACCTTCCTCTTCATAGGCAGGGGGAGCAATAACTCTATTCACATGCCAAGGGTCATAGCCAACAACATAAAATAGCCTCTAGTTTTGTGTTATGCCTTCTCTTGTGAGGCCTATGTCTGCCTTGACATTTTAGAAAGGCTTGTATAGTAGCAATTCTGACTAGTAAATTTTTTCAAAGGTATCACTTTGCTCCAGGGGGCGGTCTTGAATTGTGGGTAAACAATGATGATATCAGGCAGTGGCTGGGGATGCCAACACCTATCTTTGAATTTTTTTTGATATGTACACAACTATGCAAACTGAATAAGGGACATTCCCTCCATTTCAGCTAGTCCTTGCATGTAGTAATGAATATAACCACTTGCAAGCTCATCACCGTTATCAACTATTTTCAAATGGTGGAATGTCTACCTGTTGACATTCAAAGACATGAAATGATGGCTTGAGATGACAAGGGGAAAATTTTGTAGCATATGGCATGGTTCTTATGCACCAATGTCACGATCTGTAACCAAGTTCATTAATTTTTGATAGGAAAGCAATGCTTTATCCTCAGATGAATCTCTATTTGCAAGCTTCTACAAGATATCAATATAGCTTTTAGATTTTTTTCAGACTTTGATGCATATTTGGAAATGTAGTTCAACACAATTTTTCTTGATAAGACTGGTTGGCAATCAATGTTTACTCGCCAAACTACAAGCATATTAGGGTTGTGGATATAAACATACTCATCATTTCTTGTTGTCTTATAGGATTTGTTTAATTCACTATCAATTACCAATGTCGATGATGGTTGTGTATTCCATGGAGCTTTGTAGCGACATTGCAATTGGTGGCCTTTTTTTCCTAAGGCAAGTGTATTGAGTACATTTGGTATGCCTCAATACCGTGTTCAAGAGTTGTTCATAATCTACCATTAGATCCATGCAAGAAATTTGTGTACTATTAAGCAAGCATGGGTCCTCCAAAGATGAGTGGTGAACTCTTGACATTTTCTAATCTGAGGAATGAGGGTTCCATGCTGAAACATAGAGATCAAAGAAGAGTTTTCCCTATTGAAGCTCATGTGGGTTGGACTAATCAAGCATGTACATATTCTGGGCACTTGGAAGCCACAAGAAACCATGGACATATGTTGGACCATGGTGTTGCCACCCATAACTATACCAATAATCCTTTGTGTGGAAAATCCTCTCAATAACCTATTCACAAAAAATGGTGAAGCACAAGTGCATGTACAAGGCTGTTATGTGCGGGTTTTGTATAAAATTGTTTGTGAAGTGCCTTCGGGAGTATGGCATATGTGGCTAGGCATGAGGATTAATTACCTTGTGCAAATCAAGCCATTTTTTGTTTGTAGAGCTGAAAGTGAAAAAGAGAGTCAGGTATGTGCAAGATCATCATGGAAAAAATAGGCCCTTAAGTGGAAAAAAATTTAGAAAAATCAGAGTTAGGAAACTTGACGTAAGAATTTGAATAAGTTATCTATATTATTTCAAAAAATATGTAAGAATAGAATCTATAGAAAATTTAATGTAGTTTCTAAACTACTAGGTTTGTTTAAAAAAAAGAAAAATCTATATGGTGAAAATTTGAAATTTCAATGCAGTAGTACTTAAATTTCAAGAAAAAAATAAGAAGTAGTTGTCTGTCTAACCACCCTAACCACAATAAAATGATAATATGTTTTTATAAGATTTTAGATATAAGTAGAGGACTCATGTACCAATGTGATGCATATTTTTTTTGTAATTTTCTTCCAAGTAAATAATTAATTATGAATTTTTTATTACAACTTTAAAAAAAATTAAAAACCTCGTATTTCTGACCACCTTAACTTGGTAAAAACTTCATGAATTTTTTTTTTAATTTTAAAATCCTATAGTATTTAAAGCATAGAATGTGGTGCATGTTTTGGATTCAAAAAATATGATACCATTTGAAAGTTATAGATGTTTTTCAATCAGCCTATCAATCAGGACTTTGGCCGTAATTTGAATAGAAAATGAATAATAATTACTTATTAAATTCAAAGTAAAGAATAATTTATATTGGTGGAAAGATGAGAATCTAATTTAAAAACCCTTTCCATTTCATCAACTTTGGGTAAAAAAAAGGTTGTCAGCCATATACCCATCATATTGCCACTTTTTGGCCCATCATGATCCTGCACATGCCCAGTCAGCATACCATACTGGTGGATCATCACTGCAAGCTCTTGCCGAAACTTTCCCCAATATGAGCGTGTTCCTCACAAAGATGCACCAAAGAAAACAAGATGGTTTTCTATCTAGGTGTCTAGTGCAACCCATAGCAATTGTTGCAAAGCAATAATAGTCTTTGGGTTCCTTTCCTCTAAGTTTGTTTTCATGAAAATAGAAGCCGATTGTTGGCTTTGATGTCTCATTATCAAATTATAAAGGTAATATCTAAATATGGTAGGCCTCACAAATCTATTATCATAGTATCTCATCAAGTGTAATGCATATTCATGTAAGTGAATCTGTATACTTCTTGATTGCAGGGGTATTGTTGTTCTAGTGGGGAACAAGATTGGAAAATCCATGCTTAATAATCCTTCTGTATTATATTCATTGATTGGGCTACAATTTATCTCAGGCCAAGGAAAAATATTTTGACTAATGTCTTTAATCTGCAAGGCATCTCTAATTTCCTATAATTCATGAGGAGGGTTGGGCATCAATAGAATAAATGATGACAAGTCCTCAAGCTTAGCTTCCTCATCAACAACACTTTCTAGAGTTTCCATTAGTTGAGCTGTGTTATGTGTTGGTTCTTTCATTGAGTGAAAAAGATCAAAGATGTCAGTACTTATAGGAGGTAACAAATTTAGAGCATCACAATCTATTGCAACATCACTATAGTATGGGTCATTCTCAATTTTGTATATTAATGTAGCCATGGCATTATGTTTTTCAACATAGTAGTCATATTTTGTCCCCTGAACACCAGTTCTTTGCACGATCACCACTTCAAGATCATGTAGGTGATGCCATAACAAAGTTGTAATGGCCGTGATCTCTTGAGGGAAGCTTATTGTATGGCCACTATGTTTTTATTGGTCTCCTCTTGCATGGGTTTCTTGCAAAACTGGAGCAACTCTAGCTATGAGCATTTCTTCAACTTGAGTAAGCCTTGCAAGGACGGGGGGCTATGGGCCTAGATCCATCTTATTCACTAAATTAAATCTATGAATTTTTTTTGTAGAAGCACAATTAAAACACATGATGCCTACGATAGATGTTTGCACTCTCATTCTGGCATAGATTTCCTTGCAAACACTGCAAACTTTCAAATGAAACAAAGCATCAATGCACTGACGAAAGGACTACATTGCAGTGTGAGAAGAATCACCAAACATGCTACTTGGGTGTTTGGTGGCCGATGATGTGGATGGAAAGTAATGCTCAAAAAGAGTTTGATGAGGTCTATAGCCACCTATTGTGGGGGTTCCTTCACTAGGAAGGTTTTGCGGAAGTTGGGAAGGGATGCGAGGTGTGGGGCTATAGTAGTCAGTAAGGCTTGCTAGCAAGCCTAGTTCCATTTGTGGTACGCCTGTCTAGTCGAGCGAGGCCAAGTTAGGCTGACCTATAGTGGCTCTTTGCTACAAGTATTTGGCTTGATGACCCATCCAAATATGGTCTCTATGGTGTGCATAATAAAGTTGGTTTCTTTGGCGTTTAGCTTCCATTTTTACAGTCCACACTTGATGCAGGGTTGGAACTTGAACAAAGCTAAAGGCCCTACAATCATATTATCAAGAAAATAATAAAATTATTATCGACACCAACTTAAATGGTAAAGGCGTAAGTAAAGAGGTCAAGCTAATCATATATGGAACAAAATATCCAAAGGTAGATAGCAAGACTCAATAATGCCCTATGGAAAATAAGATAAAATATATAACATTAACTATTTTATTATGTTCCAACCATTGACACAAAATAGAAGCCATAAATGAAACAATATTGGTTCCAATAGTGCACTAGTTGGAAAACTCAGAAAACAAAAGAATCCACAGTAACAAAGCCATGCACCAAAAAAAAAAAAAACCCACACACGCAACAATTCTTTTTTTCAACAATGCCTTATTGAGAACAACCAAAGCATACATATATGCATATGCATATGTAAATGTATATATCCATATGCAATGCATTTTCAATGGAGAGTGTAAGGAAGGGAAAGTATGATGCATTTTGTGGATGAGGATGTAACGCTGTTGTTGCTTATTCCTCTGCATCATTCCTTCCTTCCTTGCACCCTCCATCTAAAATAACTTCACTTCCTTCATTGTATATGACTATACACATATACATATACATATGTATACACTATGATGAAGATGAAAAAGTGCTTGCATACTCCAACTTAAAGAGGAATAGTGCAACCAATGAACAAATAGGTAATATATAATGAAACAGAACAAAGGAATGCGTACTCTCCACCCCACCATATTGGGTCATGGAGCCCCATGGTCTCTCACCAAACCCTTGAGAAAGAACATAAATTGTCCACCACTATGATCAATGCTGAAATGAATGTTTCTTATTACACCCAATATAGGACCTTTCATTCTTACAGTTATTTTTTGAGCCTAGAAGGAATAATAGATAAGACATTAGAATCGCATTATGCATTGGATACATATGCAGGGATTTGTTGCTTTGAAATATAAAACCATGGTCCAAAAAAAAATAAAAAAATGAAAAACCAACGTACATGAATACATTATCCAATATTGCCTTATCGACAACAACCAAAGCATACATATATGCAAATGTATTTGCAAATTTATCTATGCATATGCAATGTACTCTTGATGGAGACTGCAATGAATGGAAGGCACGATGCACTATTTCAAGGAGAGCATAACAATGTTGCTGCCTATGGTTATGTATCATGCCTTCCTTCATTCCAACCTCCATCTAAAAAGTCTTCACATTTTTTATTGCACATACATATATACATATACATATACATATGCATATATTATGATGAAGACAATAATTTGCTTCCAGATGCCAACTCAAAGACCCATAGTGTAGCTAAAGAGAAAATAGCAAATATAAAATGAAACACAACAAAACAAGGCACTCTACCCACCCTACCATATTGGGTCATGGAGCCCCATGGGCTCTCACCAAACCCCCAAGCAAGAACACACATTGTTGACCAGTATAATTAATGGCGAAACCAATGTTGCCTATCATAGTCAATATAGAACCTAGCACCAATTATTTTTTCAACAGTGCCCTATGGAGAAGAACAAAAGAATACATATATGCATATGTATATGTAAATGTATCTATACAAATGTAGTGCATTTCCGATGGAGACTACAAGGAATGGAGGGTATGATGCACTCTTTAAAGGAGATTGTAACACTACTGCTACTTATGGTTATGCATCATGCTTTCCATCATTGCAGCTTCCATCTAAAAAACCTACACTTTTTTGATTGCACATGCATACATACATATATATGCATATGTGTATATTGTGATGAAGACAATAAAGTGCTTGCAAACACCAAGATAAAGACCCATAGTGTGGCTAAATAGCAAATAGAAAATAACACATATGAAATAAACAAAACAAAACAAGGCCTACTCCCCACCCTACTATATTGGGTCATGGATCCCCATGGGCTCTCACCAAACCCCCGAGCAAGAATAGGCATTGGCCACCACTTTGATCAATGGTGAAACCAATCTTTCTTATCACACATAATATATAGTCTATCATTCCTACAACTCCTTTTTGAGGTTGAAAGAAATAATAACTAAAAATGTACACTTAACAAATATGCCAACAAATACAATCTAGCATCATGCATTGGATGCATATCTAGGAATTTTGTTTAGAAATACACACACTAAAAAAGTATATGTAGAAATGTGTGTACATGGCATTAGATGTAGACAATATACATATATTTGTTTTCACTGTTCTTATTAAAAATCAGACCTATAATTAAGAAACAAGGCTTAAAACAACAATAGTCAGAGTTGCAAGAATTAAATTTGAAGCTGAGTGCAAGTTGTTGCCATCAAGTTTGTCTACAATTTCCTCTGCCCTACAAGACTCTCAAGAGATAATTTTCGTACTACTTTGAACGCTAAACAACCATCCATAATTGTGACTTTGGATATTTTTTATGATTTCTATTCGTTGGAAATTTGTTTCCTTTTCTTTCTTTAGAGTTCTTGTCACATCGAAAGACATCTCCTTTCTGCTACTATTGCTTTGTTACTCATTTAACTGCCTATACATTTTTTTGATTGCACATTCATATATAAAAATACATATACATATGCATATATTACGATGAAGACAATAAGGTGCTTGCAAACACCAACGTAAAGACCAACAGTGTAGCTGAAAAATAAATAGAAAATATGAAATGAAACACAACAAAACAAGGCATGCTCTCCACCCTACTAGATTGGGTCATGGAGCCCCATGGGCTCTCACCAAACACCTGAGCAAGAACATACATTTTCCACCACTTTGATCAATGGTGGAACTAATCTTTCTTATCACACTTAATATGCATCCTGTCATTCCAACAACTCCTTTTTGAGGGTGAAAAGAATAACAACTAAAAAGGAACACTTAACAAATATGCCAACAAATAGAAATCAACATCATGCATTGGATGCATATGTAGGAATTTTCTGTTTGGAAATATACACGCTAAAAAAGCACATGTAGAAATGTATGTACATGGCATTAGATGTAGACAATACATATATATAGATGAATGGAAACATATAGCTATGGATATGTGCTGGTACATGTGTTGGTACATGTATTGGAAAGGGTGATTGAACTTCAACCTTCAAAGAAGCTCGCAATCCTGGCTCACAACTTTCATAGTAGGTAAAGCCACAAAAGAACACCCAACAATGCCTTACTGAAAATTGCAAAGACTTTCACCATCTCTTCTGACATTTTGAATGGAGGGTGTTGGCATAACCATCGCCACTACATAGATACCATACAACATTTAATGTTGATGCCAAGAGGATGAGCTTCTGTGAAGGTACAAGTCCGATTGCCCGTTGTGGAGTTTCTGTGAAGGTGGTTGGAGGTTTTTTTTGTTTTTTGCATGGGGCAATGACTCCAAAAGAAATACAAAAGTCTTGGTAATGGCACTATTAATCAGAGCAGTGGAAAATACATGTGGCATATGCACAGATATGTATGTATGTCATAGAAGATGCAAACAAGCCGATATTGACTCAATTTTGAGAAGGTTCTGTTGAGAAAAGAGTATATTTATGCATGGGTTTGTTACTATGAATTTTTGTGGCTTTCTCTGTATGACATCTATTTTGTGACTATGTTTGCAACAAAATAAAATTCTTAATGTTATACAAGTTTTTGTAGGATTTGAGAAACAAGCCAGTATGGAGAAAGCCAATATGGAGATGTATGTTTGAAGCAATTAGGGAGAGGTGCATATTTGAAAAACCCTTTGCAATATTGTCTCACTTTGTGGTTCACGGTGTGTGGTAGGCTATATTGTTTGATCTCTGATAAGGTACTATTGATTGTTTCAAATTTTGATAAGGTGTTGTTGAGAAAAGACTATATTGTTTGTAAAAATGAATATTGTTTCATTTATGGGTTGTGTTTTGTGGCTATGTTTTTTCATGGGTATGTTATTGTGAATCTTTCTCTTTTGTGGGTTTCTCCTTCTGGGTCGCTATTCAAACCAATATTGTTTGATTTATGACTTTTGTTTTGTGGTTATGGTTGCAATAGAATAAAATAGTTAATGTTATACAATTTATTTTTGATTCCATTAAGCATTGTTGATTATTGTTCTCTAGCTTAGGCTATATTGTTTCATTTTTGCAAGGGGGCTGTTGAAAAGGCTATATTGTTTCAATTTTTGATAAGGCTCTGCTAAGAAAAGAGTATATTTTTTCATGGCTTTGCTATTGCAAATTGTTTGTTAGTTTCTCTTTATGGCTTCTATTTTTATGGCTATGTTTGCAACAAAATAAGATTGTTAATGTTATGCAGTTTTTTGTCAATTGTTCCTAGCTAGCTTAGGGTATTTTGTCTCATTTTTGATAAAGTGTTGTTCAAAAGGAAATATTGTTTCATTTTTTTATAAGGCATTGTTCATAGAATCCTATAATGTTTGTTAAAAGTAATATTGTTTTATTTGTAGTTGGAATTTTTTTGTCACTATCATTTTGCATGGGTTTTGTGGCTATGGTTTTGCGTGGGTTTTGTGCATTCTTGATTGTTATTCTCTAGCTTAGGGTATACTATTCCATTTTCAATAAGAGAGTGTTGAGAAGGCAATATTGTTTCATTTTCGACAAGGTATTGTTGAAAAAAGACTAGTTTTTTGCATAGGTTTGTTACTATTTTTTTTGTTGGATGCCACCATTGATTACAATGATGGACCATGTATTTTTTCTACATGTCGATATGTATATATGTCATAGTAGATGCAAACAACACTCATACATAGTGATCCCTATGTTTATTCTGTTGGTACATTCTTGGAATGATAAGTTGTATTTTAAGTGTCAAATAGAAGATTGATGCCACCATTGGTGTAATTTTAGGAACTCACATATAAGATGTGTGGTTTCCCCCTATTTGTGTGAACTTTGGTTGAAATTTTTGTCAGCCTTACTATTTTTTGAGCCTTCTAGCATCAGGGGGGTCCAGTTGGGATTAAGGTGGCAAACGTTTCTTGATCTTTAAATTAAAAGAATTTGGCATGTCGATAGAGAAGACCAACAAAATTAAACACTAGTTCACATCAACATTAATTGTTGTATGGTTCCTCTATCGTGGAAATGTTTTCAAAGTAATAAAATAGTTGATGTTCTTGTTGAAGCATAGTTGTTATCTATCTAAACCTCAATAAGGGTTTGTTAAAATGGAAGGTTGTATATTAAGTGTTAGATGAAACATTGATCAAATTATCATTGAGGCCTAGAAAAATAATAACTATCCTTGAAGTGATACAAAAATAGCTAGCAACAACTTATCGTGAAGAACATGGACTATTTTATCACTTTGCAATGATTTCCAGTGGACAAAAACCATACATCAAATAGAAATCATAATTATCTTATGAAAATAATAAGCATAGCAAGGAGTATATATGAATGTTGTCAGCATCTGATTTTACATAGATACATATCTTCACACAGGGATGAATGTTGTTTTTAATTTCATAAACATACATATTTGTACATAGGGAAAGTAAAATGAGCAAGAAAAAAAGAAGGCCTACTATACACCTTTCCTTATTGGTTCATGGAGCCCCATAGGCTCTTGCAAAACCTGTCGAGCAAGAATAAACATGGCCCACCACTGTGATGGATAGTAAAACTAATCTTCCTTATTACAGTTAATATAAAGCCTATTATTGTAAGGATGCTTCTCCGAGGATGGAATAGATAGCAACTATCATTACAAAACAATAAACATGGCGAGGAGTATATATGAATATTGTCTACATACTATCTTTCCAAAATAATAACCATGGCAAGTAGTATACATGAATGTTGTCTACATCTAATTTCACATACACACATATCTAGGGAGGAGAAAAGAAGAATGAAACACTACAAAAGAGACACATACTTTTTTACATGTATATATTTCCAAGAAAAAGATTTGTACATATACATCCAACACATGAAATACATATATTTGGAGTTACAAAACAAAATCTACATCGATATATATGTTTCCAAAGTTAACTACACATATATACACATTGTTGATTTTTGTTGAATGGCTTCTAAAATATTATTTCATCTATGATTTCCACATAGTGGGAATGGGTGGAAAGCAATAAAAGAGTCTACATTTACAATTAGAAAGGAAAATCTATGCAGATATATATGCATCTAAAGTTATATGTAGACAACACACACATATATATCCATAGTTGGACCTCAAACATATGAATGTTGTTTGCATCAAATATAAAAAACACACAAATATGTACATAGGAAATATAAAATGAAACAAAAAAAATGAGGCTTGCTATCCACCCTACCATATTGGGTCATGGAGCCTCATCGACTCTCACTAAACCCTTGAGCAAGAACATACATCATCCTCCACTCTGATCAATGGTAAAATCAATGTTTCTTATTACACTTACTATACAACCTATCATTCTAACAACTCCTTTTATGAGGTTGAAATAAATAATAACTGAAAAGGTACATTTAAATTCAGATTCCCCAAACAATAAACATGGAAAGTAGTATATATCAATGCTTCCTACATCTAATTTCACATACATACATATCTGTATAGAGAAAAAGAGAAATGAAACACAACAACAAAAAACACACACTTTTTTGTGTTTATATATTTGCAAGCAACAAATTCCTACATATGGATCCAACGTATGAAATGCATATATGTAGCTCAAAAAAAAATCCACACCGATATATATATATCTGATGTTAGATGCACATATACACACATTGTTGATTGTTGTTGAATAACTTTCAACATATTATTTCATTTATGGTTTCCATTTAGTGGTGATAGTTGCAAAGCAATAAAACAGTCCACATATACACACACAATGAGCAATAAAATAGTCCACATATATGTCCACAATAATATTTAGCATTCTAAAGTTACCAAAGCAACTAAACAGTTTATGCTATTTACAAAAAGGAATTGTTGACTATTGTTCTATAGCTTTAGGTTATAGCCATAGATAGAGAACAACAGTCAACAATGCCTTGTAGAAAACAATATAAACTATTAGCCTCTTAGCTAGCCAACAACCTTCCCATGTTGAAAGCCTTTCGGTGGTCGTGGAAAAGGTGGCGGAGGTGGCTGGTGCACATTGGGAAGCTATAGAAAAACAATCAACAATTCCTTGTAGAAAACAACATAAGCTGTATGGTGTTGCAACCATCACCACAAAACAAAAGCCTTAAATGAAACAATGATGATTTTAAGAAAGACCTAGAAAATAATTTTTCCAATAGTGACCTATCAATAGGTGCAAGAACAAATATAGATAAGTTTAAATCTAGATATATATGGTTGTTGCCTGAGAAAATGAAATAAACATCACTTGGCACAACTTGTGATGAAAACATTGCTTCATCTATGGGCGGCATATTTGGGCGGTGGTTGCAATAATAGGTTGCATTCAAAACTTAGCATTTTAATTCAGCACTTTAGGTTATTTTTAATAAGACATTATTTAGTGTAGAGCTATAGGTTGAGCTGCACAACATACATAGTTATCCACACCTATACTTCACAATGCATGTACAAATATATATATGTATAACTTTAAATGCAATTACGTCTATCAACAAGTATAAATCTAGATATATATGTGTGCAACTAGGCTTAAGCTAAATCATAAAAGTATTGTGCAGAACATAGGCGACAATTATCATTGAACATCGCATAGAAAATATTATAACAAAAATGAAGTTATATGCAACTCCAATAAAATGGAAGACACATAAATAGCTACACATAGGCTACTCCCAAATAGCTAGAAAATAAAAAGGTGAAGGCCACATAAATACCTCAAATATAAATAAGTTAGACTATGTACTACAAGGGTTGCTAATGAAAGAAAATAATTTTTGAATTTTGTTGGATGCACATGGAAAAGAGCCAATACAAGTGTCAGCAACAAAAAGTAAGCAAGGAAAAAACTTACGGGATTAGCACCTGGGGGTTGTCTAGCAACCTAGGGAGAGCTAGAGTCCACCAACATTACTGGGGATGCTCTTTGAAAAGGCTAGGGCTATAATGTTGGTGGCTGGCCATGAGTTCTATTGCAACAACACAAGGGATGAAGATTCAATTAAAGCAACAAAAAGCTGACAAGATCCATTCCCAATATTTTTTTTTTCATATTTTTTTATCTTTCAAATTTTATGTGAGAACATTTGCAATATGACCGAAAACAAATAATATAAAAAAGGCACATTTAGAGAACTCTTTGTAAATGATTTTGAAAACAGCCCATGTTCTTGCAAAACAACCAACCTAGAACATACATTATCCATCAGTGTGATCAATGGTGGCATCAATGTTCCATATATAAACTAAAATATAGCTTATCATTCCAAGAATGTCCCAAAAAAAAAAAAATAGGAATCAATACATATCAATGTTGTTTGCATCTACTATGACATACATACATATCTACACATAGGGGAAATACATTTTCCATCACTATGATCAATGTGGCCATCAATGTTCCATACAACACTTAAAATATAGATTATCATTCCAAGAATGCCTGAGTATGTATCAATATTGTTTGCATCTAGTATGGTATATAGACATATCTGCACATAGGAGAAATAAAGTGAAACACAACAAAACAAGGCATTGTCCATCACTATGATCAATTGTGACATCACTCTTCCCTATAACATTTCAAATACAACCTATCATTCCCTACGTGCAAAAATGTATGTATTCATTATTTTGCGTTGATGGCTACAACACAATAAAATAGTTAACCTTATACAGTTTTTCTTGTTTTCAACAAGGAATTGGTGTTTATTTTCCTCTAGCCTTGGCTATATTGTTTCATTATTGACAAGGTATTGGAGGGGGAAAGAATTTCTGATTATTTCCCTTCATTTTGTTGCAATGGTTGCAACACTAAAAAATAGTGAACATTATACACTTTATGTTGATTTCCACAAGGAATTCTTGATTGTTGCACTGTATCCTAGGGTACATCGTATCATTGTCGACGAGTTGTTATTAAGAAAGCTATATTGTTTCAATTTAGATAAGGTGTTGTTCATTAAATACTATATTGTTTGATTTATGGATTTCATGTATTGCTTTTGCAACCATCACCCAATGCAAAGAAACCAAAATAACCTCCAACCACCTTCACATAAGTTTAACAATGGCTAATCAAACTTGCACCTTCACAAGAGCTCACCATTGTCACATCAACATTGATTGTTGTAAGGCTTCCATGTAGTGGAAATGGCTTTACAAAAGCTATCCATTGTGGCATCAACATTAATTGTTGTATGGTTTCCATGTTGTGGGGATAGTTGTAATAACACCTGCCATTTTAAACCTTAAGAAACATAGCAAAAATATGTAGAGGCAGTTGTGAAAAAGTGGTGGAGGTGGTTGTTGGCGTGCCTTGGGAATAAGATGGTAGATTTCCCACTAGGTGGATAGAGAAGGCTGTCAAAATTAAACGTTGGTTTTCATCAACATTAATTGTTGTATACTTTTTGTGTATTGGTGATGGTTGTAATAACACCGTCCATTTAAAACCTCGGGAAACATAGCAAATTTCTACAAAATTCTTGATAAGGCATTGTTGGGTCTCGTTCTGTTAATATATGTTACTATAATTTTTTATGTTCTGAGGGTTTTCCATTTGGGCCACTGTTGCAACCAATGTTGTTTTATTTATGGCCTTATTTTTGTGGTGATGGGTTGCAATGCAGTAAAATACTTAATGTTATATAGTTCATGTTGTTTTGTCTTCTTTTGTTATGTACCATATAATTTTCCCTATGTGCAGATATGTATATTTGTGAAATTAGATGCGAACAACACTCATATGTATGACAACCTATATATTAATTCCAATAATGAACATTGATATCACCATTGAATATGCTGGTGGACAATTTGTGCATGCCTACCACAAAATAGCACATAGATCACCCACCACTATGACCAATGATGAAATCAATGTTCCTTATTGCACCTACTATATATCCTACCATTATAATTCCTTTTTTGAGGCTAAGAGAAATAATAACTAAAAAGCTGTATTTAACTTCAGTTTCCCCAAACAATAAATATGGTGAGCAGTATATATGAATATTGGCTACATCTAATTTCATATACATACACATCTGGACACAAAGAAAGAGAAATGAAGCACAAAAAAAGTAACACATAATTTATGTGTTTATATATTTCCAAGCAACATATTCCTACATATGCATCCAAAGCATGCAATACATATATATATAGCTGCAAAACAAAAGCTACACCGGTATACACACACACACACATATAAATAATTAAAAAGTTGTATTTAACTTTAGTTTCCCCAAACAATAAACATGGAAAACAGTATATATGAATATTGGCTACATCTAATTTCATATACATACACATCTGCACACAAAGAAAGAGAAATGAAGCACAACAAAAGTAACACATACTTTTTGTGTTTATATATTTCCAAGCAATAGATTCCTACATATGCATCCAATACATTCAATACATATATATGTAGTTGCAAAACAAAAGCTACATCGATATATATATATATATATATTGTGTCATAGAAAAATGGCCCCTTGTCATTTTCCTGGCCTTTTAGGTCTTGTTTCATGGTGTTGAGACTATGTTGCTCTGATTTTATGTTGTATCATGGCCTGAACATGCTTCTTTAGGTCTAAAACTCAAAGAACGACGTCTTGTGAAGGTGTTATGAAGTGTTGTAAGAAATTTCCACATTCTTCTAGACTTTATTTAATATAATTTACCTAAAAATCACCTTTTTACACATCAACAAGCCCTATTATTAAGTTTTGTAAAGTCTTGTAACAACCTTTCACACTCTTCTAGGCATATTTTCACTATTTACACCTTTCTCATGCTTTATTTTGTGTTTTTATGCCCTCATATGCTTAATTAAAGGTATTTTTTCATAGTATCCTAAAAAACAACATTAAACATAAAAAAATTCCTGACACATGGTTTTAGGTTGTAGGTAAGACCCATTCGCCATGGGTGGTGAATGGGTCCCCCTTGGCCCCAAATTCAAAATATTTTAAATTTTCTTTTGGGATTTTATTAAAAGTCACTTGATGTTGGCCTGTGATAAGGTATGAATGCATAGTAAGGCACAAGAATTGTATAAATAAGTGTTTTTCATGTCATTTTAACCCCCCAATTCATCAAGTTCACTTATTGACCCATACATTCAAGCACTCAAGCATTCTACATCATCAATTCAAAGCAACTATTGAAGCACTTTGGAGCAACCATTGACTTTACTTCAGACTTACAAGATCAAGGATTTGGTGAGTTAATAGGATTTGCATGTTATTAGTTTACATTTTCTTTGCATTTCATTTATCTCTATTGGGTTTGATTACCAAAGTGGGGTTTGACCAAGGCAAACCCCTATTTGCTAACCCTCCAACATTTTCCCCCTTTGCATGTGTCTTTGCAGCCTTTATTTTTTAAATTTCATAGGTTTAAAGGTGTTGAAAAGTGGAAATCAATTCAATTAGGTTCTTGAAGTCAACATATCATTATTTCAAGCATTTTGAGTGTTTTCTATTCATTTCTTGCAGAACTAACTCTGACAACCCAACATTCATACATTCTCAAATCTGGTGTTGTAGAGTTGCTATTTGATTTTCCATAAATCTAGGAGTTGACTGATTCACCATCATTGGTGAATGAGTCCCAACTAAAGTCTAAAAATATGTATTTTTTCAGATCTCGGATCCTGACTGTTAGAAATTAGTTCTTGACACTTTTTCATTAGTAGGAGGATTGATTCGCCACCCTGGGTGAGTGAGTCCCACTATGAAAAATCAGTAAATTTCATCATCATCTAGAACACTCCAGAATCTTCACATTTCATCCAGAGCATTCATATTTACCCCTATACCTTTTGTTCTGCATAATTTATTCATTTTCATAATTGTTTGCATATCATAATGTGTTTTTAAACATAGCCTAAATTGCACTTTTGCATTCATTTTATTTCAATTCAATCAGTCAATTGAATTTGGTTAAGTTCATTTACATCATATCATACTCCATATATCCTAATTTGAGTGTTACATAAGCATTTTGGGACATAAATCTCTCTTTTTCTGGGTAAAAATTCTTAGGAAGAGAGAAAGCATCTTAGGGTCCCAAAATCTGTCACATTTTGGTGAGCTCGACTTTTGAATAATTTAAACTTCTGATTGCATTCATATTTTGCATTTCCATTAGCATTCAATTAGGAAATTGATTCGTTATTGCATTCTAGGAAATTTTATTTTGCATTAATGAAACTTTCATTTAGTATTCATTTTTGTATTCAATTTGATTGAAAAAATTAAAAAATATGCATTCTACATCTGTATTTGCATTTTGTAGATCATTTGAATCATTCTTAAAATTATGAAAAATATAAAAAACTTGCATCTTGGGACTCATTTTCCACCTAGGGTGAATTAGTCCCTTTGCATTTTTGAAACAACATTTCTATAATTTCTTTGGCATTTGTTTGCATTACACTTTTCTATTTTTTGCATTATGTTTTCAGTTACAAATTCTCTATTTTCTTCATCTTAGTTTATTGGCATCATGGCATTTTCTTTCAATACATTTTGGAATTCCCTAAAATCATTGGTAGACATGTTCAATTGTACCTTTTTTTGTGACCTTAATGACCTTGAACAACCTCATGCTCCGTTAATTCCTCATGATTTTCCTCCTCGTGATGTAGACATCATTGGAGAAGATGATGTTAGCATGAACACATTCTATAAAGATTGCCTTTAAAATTTAGAATCAAATGCCACCTTTTATCCCTCTATGAGATCACAAGAACTTCTTACTGATGCACTACCTGATCACTTTGCGTACTTACAACCCGAAGTCAACATTGTACCTATGGTTCCTCCCTCAAGTGGACCTAGTCCTTCTCAACCACCACAATCCCAACCATTTTATGAGCACAAAGTCACAAACAATCCTATGAACCTTGAAGAAATATATGGTAGAGGATTCACTATATTATGTAAACAAGGTTGTGACACAAAACATGAACATAACATCCATCAACTTCTTGAACAACAATCAACTAATGTGCATAAAATAGGACTAGAATATCAAGATCCTTCTCATCTTGACAGACATCCTCTTCAACCTAGGAGAATTCATGATGCTAGTACGGTGATCTTGAGTCCTCCTCCTAACTTGAACATTTTCCTTCCCCATGAACAACCATTCCCTCCTAATGACAAGGATGTTAGGATCCCTATGGGTCCCCTTCCTCCTTCTATTCATGAAAAAGGAGAACCTAGTAAACACAAATGACAATAAAAATTGAAGAAGCTTAAGTTTCCTACACATCCTCCACTTGAATGTGAATGGAGACTTCAATTTCTTTTTAACAAAGGTTTTATACTTTTACGACATTCAAATAGGTTGGTCATTCATCCTAACAATTGTCACATACCATATTGCAAATATCATCATATCCTTGGACATCACACTGAAGAATGTCGAACATTGAAAGACATACTAAATAAGCATCACTTCATTGATATTGACTATTTCCCTATCATACCTTAAACCAATTTTGACAATTTTTGTCATGCCATAAGTTGTAGAGTTTCATATTCTCACTATTGCATGACATTTTCCCATCACCCATCTCGGCTCATTCTTTCCTTTATGCTTTGTGGGGGGAAAGACATTGTTATCCTTGTCCTTGTAATGCATTTATTTCTCTCTTATCTATGTTATTCCTTTTTCGCTTGTTCATCCAAGATTGCAAAAAACCAATAAATTAGTTAATGGCTGACATACATTTGCATTACTTTTTCTTTTTCTTTTCATGTGCGTATCATGTTCCCTCGTATTGTGTGTTTGATGTTTTCTCTCTTTGTACACTTCTTCTATTCATCTCTCTTTTCTTCTATTTGTCATGCTTTGTTTTGTGTTTTCCTTTTGGGGATGATGCAAAGCATAGAGATGCCCTATTTCTCTTCCATGTTGACCCAAATGGTCCTTGTCTTTTTCTTTTTTATTTTGTGTTTTCCTTTTAGGGATGATGCAAAGTGTAGAGATATCCTATGTCTCTTCCATGTTGACCCAAATGGTCCTTGTCTTTTTCTTTCTTGTTTTGTGTTTTCCTTTTGGGGATGATGCAAAGCATAGAGATGCTCTATGTCTCTTCCATGTTGACCCAAATGGTCCTTTCCTTTTTCTCCTTTTGTTTTGTGTTCTCCTTTTGGGGATGATGCAAGGAATTGAGACCAAAATTTCTCCTTCATGTTGACCCAAAATCTCTTTCATTTTCTTTCTTTTCACTTGTGTTTTGCTTCTGGGGACAATGTAAAGCGTTGAGACTCCAATGTCTCTTCCATATTGACTCAAAATGGAATTTCTTTTTTTTCTTTGTTTTCACTCTCTTTGTGTCATTCTTCCAGTTCTATGTCTATTTGGGGAATGATGACAGTTCCGATCTCTTTCAACAAAACATTGCAACAACGAGCACACTGACCCCAAATCCATAGATCCTTTATGTGTTTGGTGTATTTTCTTTTCTGGAGGGAAAATCCCTTCCTTTTTTTTTTTTCATTTTTCCTTGACATGACGTAGCCTACCTTTGAAACATATGACTTGGCATAGAGCTTTCAAGGATTGGCTCTCATGTCTTGTTTTATTTTTGCATTTCCTTTTCTTCTCTACTTTCAAGTAATTTCTCACAGAACGATGTGTAGCAATTCCTTTAAAGTGGGGGGCATACATTACCATTATTTCATTGTGCATTCATGCTTCTTAGTGTAGCCTTGTCGTTTATGTGATGCGTTCATCACTTTGTGGATGACATTGGGTGTGATGTCCTTCATAAGTGTGACCTTTCTAAGCATATTACATTCCTCTTTGTGGCTTGATACGATGCACTGCATCCCCTAAGTTGTGAATATACTATTCTCTGATTGGTCCCCTCTTGGAGACATTAGAAACAATGTTCCCTAAGTGACTGACCTTGCATAAACTAAACAAGACTCCTTTGAACAGTCTTTCACATTATTGCATTCTCATTCGGCCACCTTGCATAACACAACTTGCATGCCTGTGACCTGCCATCCTATTTTTCTTATCTCATGAAATTTAAACTGACATTTACATTTCATTTTTGATTTATGGTGCCTTGTTAAAGTTATCGAATGGGTATAGATTTGGCATGGTTGTGTGAGAAGCCCAACTAGAAGTATGAATTTTCCCCATATCCATTTTTGTGTTTTGTGAGTGCATACAAACTAGCGTATGTATCTTACTTTTTCGGCCTTCTCACCCCATAAACAACTAGTTTCATGGCCCCAGAGTGAGTACACATTCTCTTTTCAAACAATTATCCTGCATCTCTTTTCACAACTTGTTGGATTGATGATCGAAGCTTCATTCAATTCATTTCAACACTTGTGTGTTCCTTTGTTCTTATGCTTAGTTTTCCATGGGATCTTTGTCCTGGGGGCTTGATCCTCCATCTTGATTTTTGTACTACATCTTGCTAGTGTAAGTGCATTTGAATCCTCCCCTCCATGTTCATGGCTACTTTAGTGTGAGGAAGCAAGTTCATCCTCTTACTAAAGTGGGGGAAAAATGTGTTGTAGAAAAATGGCCCCTTGTCATTTTCCTGGCCTATTAGGTCTTGTTTCATCTTGTTGATATTATGTTGCTTTGATTTTTATGTTGTATTATGGCTTGAACATGCTTATTTAGGTGCTAAAACTCAAAGAATGACATCTTGTGAAGGTGTTGTGGAGTGTTGTAAGACATTTCCACATTCTTCTAGACTTTATTTAATATAATTTACCTAAAAATAACCTTTTTACACATCAAAAACCCCTATTATGAAGTGTTGTAAAGTCTTGTAACAACCTTTCACTCTCTTCTAGGAATATTTTCACTATTTACACCTTTCTCATGCTTTATTTTGTCTTTTTATGCCCTCATATGCTTAATTAAGTGTATTTTTTCATATTATCCTGACAAACAACATTAACCATAACATTTTTTCCCGACAAATGGTTTTAGGTCATAGGTGGGACCCACTCACCATGGGTGGTGAATGAGTCCCACTTGGCCCCAAATTCAAAATATTTTAAATTTTCTTTCAGGATTTTATTAAAAGTCACTTGATGTTGGCCTATGATGAGGTATGAATAGATAGTAAGGCACAAGAATTGTATATATAAGTTTTTTTCATCTTATTTTAACCCCCCAATTCATCAAGTTCACTTATTGATCCATACATTCAAGCACTCAAGCATTCTACATCATCAATTGAAGCAACTATTGAAGCACTTTGGAGTGGCCATTGACTTTAATTCAAACTTACAAGATCAAGGCTTTGGTGAGTGAATAGAATTTTCTTGTTATTAGTTTAAATTTCCTTTGCATTTCATTTATGTATATTGGGTTTAATTATGAAAGTGGGGTTTGACCAAGGAAAACCCCTGTTTGCTAACCCTCCAACATTTTTCCCCTTTGCATGTGTCTTCGCAGCCTTTGTTTTGCCTATTTGATAGGTTTAAAGGTGTTGAAAAGTGGAATTCAAGTCAATTAGGTTCTTCAAGTCAACATATCATTATTTCAAGCATTTTGAGTGTTTTCTATTTGTTTCCTCTAGAACTGACTCTGACAACCCGACATTAAGACATTCTCAAATTTGTTGTTGCATAGTTGTCTGATTTTCCAAAAATCTAGGAGTGCACTAATTCACCACCCTTGGTGAATGATTCCTAGCTAAAGTTTGAAAATCTATATTTTTTCAAATCTCAGATCTTGACTATCATAAATCAGTTCCCAACACTTTTTCATTAGTAGGAGGACTGATTCGCCACCCTAGGCAAATGAGTCCCATTGTGGAAAATTAGTAAATTTCATCACCATCCAGAACACTCGAAAATCTTCACATTTCATTCAGGTGCACTCAGACTTACCCATGTATCTTCTGTTATGCAGAATTTATTCATTTTCATAATTGTTTGCATATCATAATGTGTTTTCAAACATAGCCTAAATTACACTTTTGCATTCATTTTAGTTCAATTCAATCAATCAATTGCATTTACTTAAGTTCATTTACATCATATCATACTGCATACATCCTAATTTGAGTGTTACATAAGCATTTTGGGACCTAAATCTCTCTCTTTCTAGGTGAAAAATCTTAGGAAGAGAGTAAGCATCTTAGGATCCCAAAGTCTATGTCACACACAGACACATATATATGGGTATGTACAGGATCATAATGAAAAAAATAGGCCCTTAAGTGGAAATTTTTTTAGAAAAATCAGAGTTAGGCAACTTGACGTTAAAATTTGAATAAGTTATCTATATTATTTCAAAAATATGTAAGAATAGAATCTGTAGAAAATTGAATTTAGTTTCTAAACTACTAGGTTTATTTTAAAAATAAAAAATCTATTTGTGAAAATTTGAAATTTTGCACGGTAGCACTTAAATTTTAGGAAAAAATAAGTAGGTGTCTTTAAGACACCCTAACAGATAAAATGATAATATTTTTATAAGATTTTAGATATAAGTAGAGGACTTATGTCCCAATGTGATGCATATTTTATATTTTCCATGTAAATAATTAATTATTTTTTATTATAACTTTTAAAAGATATAAAAACTCATATGTCTGACCACCTGAACTTGGTAAAAAATTCATGAAATTCAATTTTTCTTTTTTTAATCCTATAGTATGCAAAAAATAGAATGTGACACATGTTTTGGATTCAAAAAATGTGATACTATTTGAAAGATATAGATGTTTTTCAATCAGCCTATCAATTCTGAATTTAGTCATAATTCAAATAGAAAAAGAATAATAATTATTTATTAAATTCAAAGTAAAGCATAAATTATATTGGTGGAAAGCTAAGAATCTCCTTTAAAAATCAGTTTCATTTCATCAATTTTGGATAAAAAATGTCATCAGCTAGATACCGATCATATCGCCACTTTTTGGCCCATCATGATCTTGCACATACCCATATATTTGAAGTTAGATGCATATATATATATATATATATATATATATATATGCATTTCTGATTGCACTCTACATAAGACTATTTTTTTGTTGAAACCAATATTGTTTGATTTATGGTTCGCCTTTTGGATTCTGTTATACTGCATGTCCCTTGTAGGGAAATGATAGACAATGCAAGGAAAATGTATCAAGAGTCTACCCAAAATACGTGGTTCTTCCCTAAATGACAGACAACAATAGTTGATTATGAATTTCTATATTTATTGTAGCTAAAGAGGGAAGACCACATAGGAAAGATTTGGGCTACTACTTTTGATTAAGCCGCAAAAAGATTATTGCAAATGTCAACAAAAGAGCTATACATGTTGCAATATGAGCCTTCTACTACATTGACTGTTAAGTCTGTTATTAATGGTGTAACCTACACCTAATTTGTTTTTATTTGTGGGTTTCTCCAACTGGGTCATTGTTAAAACCAATGATGTTTGATTTATGGCTTCCATCTTGTGGTTATGGTTGCAACAGAATAAAATAGTTAATGTGATATAGTCTATGTTTGATTCCATTAGGCATTGTTGATTATTTTTCTCTAGCTTAGGCTATATTGTTTCAATTTTTGATAAGGTGCTATTGAAAATCCTATATTGTTTCAATTTTAGATAAGGTTCTGTTGAGAAAAGAGTATATTTTTGGATGTGGTTGTTACTGTGAATTTTTCGTGGGTTTCTTTTAATGGCTTTTGTTTTCTGGCCATGTTTACAATGGAATGAAATTGTTAATGTTATGCATTTTTTTTCAATTTTTGTTGCCTAGCTTGGGTTATGTTGTCTCAGTTTTGATAAGGCGATGTTGAAAAGGTTATATTGTTTCAATTTTTGATAAGGCATTGTTGAGAAAAGACTATATTGTTTGTTAGAAAAAATATTGTTTCATTTATTGTTGGCATTTTGTGGCTATGGTTTCGCAAGAGTTTCATGTATTGTTTATTGTTGTTCTCTACCTTACACTATATTGTTTCATTTTCCATAAGGTTCTGGCTAGAAGGCTATATTGTTGTATTTTCAATAAGGTGTTGAGCAAAGACTATATTTCTGCATTAGTTTGTTATTGTGCATTTTTTGTGTTTTGTGGGTTCCTCCATGTGGGCCACTATTGAAGCGAATATTATTTGATTTATGCCTTTTGTTTTTTCCCTATGGTTGTAACACAATAAAATAATTAACCTTATACAATTTATGTTTCTTTCCATAAGGCATTGCTTGTAGTCTTTTTTTTTTCCCATGTGTAGATATGTATGTACATGAAATTACATGTACACAACATCCATATATACTCGAATTTACTAACAAAAGAATTCACAACAACAAACACATGCATTTAATTGGTTATATATTAAGACAATGGACACCAACTTATAATTTTTAACAAAAGAGGATACACTTCTTTTCTTTTGTATTGTTTATGCCACTTATAGTTTTGTATCACTTTTACTCTATGCTCCTCATTTTATTTTGTGTGGTTTGGTTATATAGCTATGCCACCCTATTTAACACATGTATTAGCATTTACAACTGTTAAATTTCCTTGCGACCATCAGGACTACATGAAAAGCATAAAAGAAACAATATTTGTTTGAAAAATGCCTTATCAAAAATGCACCACTATAGCCAAAGCCATAGAACAACACTTCACTATGCCTTATGGACAACAACATAAACTATACAACATGCACTATGTAATTGCATAAAAAAATAAAACAATATAACCAGAGCTAGAGAACAACGATCAACGATGCCTTATGGAAAACAACATAAATTGTATAGTGTTGCAACCATAACCAAAAAATGTAAGCCTTAAATGAAATAATAATGGTTTCAACAACAACATAGAAAATTCTTTGTTGAACAACACCTTATCAAAAATTACCATATATGCACATACACGCCCACACATACATATAAACATTCAAATAGCAAACACCAATTATGCAGATATAACACTATGTGGTAGTCCAACCATACTAGAAGCAAACAACCATATTGATATAAAAACCTCAACATATCTATATACGGATAAATGCATAACCTGAAAGATACATGTAGAAAATGCAAATGAAAACATAAACACTCACACCGTAAATGGAACAATAATGGTCTCAACAATGACCTAGGGAATTCTTTTTTCCAATAGAACCCTATCACAAAGCAAACAATAATGCCAAACCTATAGACCAACATTCAACAATTCCTTATGGATAACAACGTAAACTCTAGGACGTATACTATTGTACCGTGACTTGAATACGAAATGATATAGCCAAAGCTAGAGAACAACACTCAACAATGACATATAAACATTGAGAATAACAAATACCAATTGTGCAGATATAAGAGTATGTGGCAATCAAACTAGACAAGAAGAAAATAGCTATATTGATATTAAAAATTGGACATATCTATATATAGATAAACATATGACCTCAAAGATACATGTACAAAATGCATATACAAACATACACACTCACACCCTAAACAAGACAAAATAAGTTTCAACAAGAAGCTAGGAAATAATTATTTCCAAGAGCACCTTATTGGAAACAAAATAATATAACCAAAGCTATAGCCTAGCAGCCAAGAATTCCTTATGGATAACAACATAAACTCTATAACATTTGCTATTGTAATCTGAATAGAATATGAAGCAATATAGCCAAAGCTAGAGGATAACACCTTAAATGAAACAATAATGGTTTCAACAACCTAGGGAATTCTTTTTTTCAATAGGACCTTATCAGAAAGAAAACAATATAGCCATAGGCCAATGCCCTATCAAAAATTGTGTAGACATTTCCTTTGTTTTCCAAAGCTTTAAAAGGACAATATTACTTACAACCATTGCCACTACACAAAAACCATACAACAATTAATGTTGATGCCATTTCAGTGGCCTTCTCTATTGGTGCAACAAACACTTCTTATTTAAAAATCAAAAAACAATCTACCACCTTTTTCCCGACTGCAATCCAAGAGTCAACAGGCTTAAAAAACGGGGTAAACAATACCCTATGGAAAACAACATAAAGTACATAACATTGAATATTTTACTACATTGCAATCATTCACGCTAAACAAAAGTCATAAATGAAACAATATAGCCTAAGGTAGAAAACAAAAGTCAACAATTCCTTATGCAAAACAACATGAACTGCATGATATTAACTATTTTATTGCATTGCAACCATCGCCACAAAATGAAAGCCATAAATGAAACAATATTAGTATCAACAGTCACCCAGATGGGGAAACTCACAAAACACTAAAAATCATAGTAACAAACCCATGCAAAACTATCACAACAAAATCCGAACCATAAATCAAACAATATTGGTTTCAACAAACTATATAGTCTTTTTTCAACAAAACCTTATCAAAAAGGAAACAATATACCCTAAGCTAGAGAACAACAATCAACACTTCCTTACAGAAAACAATGCAACCTGTATAACATTAACTATTTCATTGCATTGCAACCATCACCACAAAATATTTCTTTCAATAGTGAGCCAGATGAAAAACCCACAAAACACAAAAAGATCACAATAACAAACCAATTCAAAACCTTCACCACAAAATGTGAACCATAAATGAATCAATATTGGTTTCAACAACCTAGATGGAAAAACTCACAAGAAACACACAAGATTAACTATTTTGCAACCATTCACACAAAACGGAAGCCATAAATGAACTAATATAGCCTAAGCTAGAGAGTTGTAACCATACCCACAAAATGAAAGCCATAAATCAAACAATTTTAATTTCAAAAAATTAGTCTTTTTCCAATAGAGCCTTATTGAAAATGAAACAATATAGCCTAATCTAGAGAATGAGAATCAACACAATGGAACAATATTGGTTTCAACAGTGACCTAGATGAAAAAACCCACAAAAAACACACAAATTCATAGTAACCAACCAATGCACAAACAAAAAACATTTCCTTCCACCCACCATGACTACATGGAGACCATAAACAATACTGGTTTCAATAGTGACCCAAATGGAAAAAACCACAAAAAATACATGAATTCATAGTAACAAAGCAACACAAAAAAAAACAATATTGCCTTCCACCCATCGTGACTAGATGAAAACCATAAACGAAAACAATATAGACTAAGCTATAGAACAATAATCAACAATTCCCTTTGGAAAATAACATAAACTATTTTCAAAATACTCGAGAAATGGTTTTTCAATATGCACCTCTTCCTGCTTCCTTCAAATGTACCTCTTCCCGCTTGCTTTCTCTCTACTCCCTTCTTTCTCCACCACCTTCAAAAAATGGGCACAAAATTATTACAACCGCCACTTTTGTACTGCTTTTGCAACCATCGCTCAATGCAAAAAACACAAAATAACCTCCAACCACCTTCAGAAAAATTGTACAGCCAATGATCATGGCTTCACCTTTACAGAAGCTTGCCCTCCTCACCCATACCTATCTTGAACAACAAGGTAAACCAAGAGAATGAAAGCCAACAATTCCTTATCAAAAATTGCATAGACATTCACTATGTTTTTCGAGGATTTTAAACGCAGGTGTTACTTACAACCATCGTCATTACATGGAAACCATAAAAAAATTAATGTTGATGCAATTTCGGTGGCCTTCTTTATCGGTTCTCCAAACACTTTTTATTTAAAAATCAAAAAATAATCTGGCACCTTTTCCCCCACATCGAAAAGCTCAAAAATTGGGAAGGTTGACGAAAATTCTGACCACATCAAAAAGCAATCTGCCACCTTTTTCCTATCATTAGAAAGCTAAGAAACCAAGAAGGATAACGAAAATTCTTACCAAACTTCACACAAATAGCCTATTGGATAATTAGCAACAATAAGGAAAAGAAAAAAATTAAAGCCAAAAATGGCTCTCATACAAAGCATCATATCAAAGCGAGAAAATAACTTGAGATGATGGAAATTCCTCCATCCTTTAGTGCCACTAGCCTCCAATAGCTCTTGTTATTCTTTAACCTCCAATAGTAGCACCAAAGGAAATATCACAACCATCAAAATCCCAATAAAAATACCATCTGGTGGATCCTCATAGAAAATTTTAATATTTTAAAAAACAACACATCCTCTACAATATATCTCAATTGCCTTGAAGTCCAATCTATACATTTCACTTCTTACAAACACAATATCTCCTTTTCCCACTAGATGATATTCTTTTAACAAATGGGGCTTTAGATAGAAATCAAACAAATTCCTAGTCACACTCTTGATGGTATTATCAATAGGACAAACATGAATACACTTGCCATATGTAACATTAGGGCATTCATGAATAATAACCACATCTCCCATAAAAATCACCATGGTTGAATACACAACTTTGTTTATTCTAGTCTCATTTCTAAAAGTAATATAGATCACATCCTTAATAATTTAAGACATCAATCTCCACTTATAACACCAATTTGAAGAGTTGGTAACACTCTCTTCTACGAAAAAAAATTATTTCAATATCTATCACAACATGAACATGAAACAAACTGACCTAATTTTATCAAAGTTATCTATCACGAATGTTGATATGCTCCCAAAGTCATATAGTAAAACTCCAAAGACCCATGTTAATACTTAGTACCATGCTCAACATTTTGACTCCCAACTCCCATATCTTTCAATGCTTCTTCACTCAATCGATTCCACATTCAAAGTCTATTAACTTAATCAATTCCAATGTATCACTAGATTCTTCAAAGATCAACTTTACAAAAAATATTTCTACTATGGCAATCACCATGATTAACAAGCAATGTCTTAGAGTAACTTCAAAACCAATAGACAAGTACCTTGATCATATGTAGACATATTCTTGTGTAACAACTTAGAGTAACTTCAAAAGAAATCTCTCTATGACTATTGCTTCAATCTACAAAGATTCCAAGGATTGTATAGGGGCTTTAGGAGGGCAAGCTAATGAAGAAAAATAAATCATTTTTTTCAAAAAGTGCACCAAAACCTTCTAGATTCTTTGTTTAATGCGGTCTTCTGGATACAATCTTAATATTATAAGAATGAGTCAAATTATTTTGTTATTAATTGAGTGCTTGCTCATTGATTCACATTCCTCACCATTCTCTTTCTAATCCCACTAGTAGGAAAGAGGAAAACCAGGTGTGACATCTCTCCAACATCCCTGCTCTTCTAATACCATCTCTAGAACACAGCTTCATCGTGTCTCAAACAATATTCATACTCCCAAGCATAGGAGCAATGTAGGCTCTGATACCATATGTTTTAAAATGCATAAAACTTTCATTTATTGATATTTAAGATTACATTTGCATTTATAGGAAGAAATGAAGCAATTGAGAGAAAAGTAGTTGAACAGGGAAGTGATCGAAAAGCAGTTGAGTAACAGTAATTGACTACCAATAGTAATCGACTACAAAAAGTTACTTACAATGTAATATTTGTTAGTGTGAATGGGGATATTTCCTAACTAGATATTAGTGAGGACATATTCACATAATTAATTTAAGTTTACTTAAGAGTTAGTTTCCTAGGTGGAATTCTAGAAACTAGTATTTAATGGGACCATATCTCATTAATAGGAATGTAGTTATCTAGACATTTAATATTGATCTCATGCATTAAGCATTTAATGTTTGTAACTAAGGTGGTTATCCAACTACCTCTCTCCTTTCCTATATAAGGAAGGATCTTGTACATTTGTAAATGATTCTAGATCAATTTGTCATAGATCATAATTTGATGAAGTTCTCTTCTTTCTCATGATGCGTCACTGCTTTATTCATGTGGATGATATCCTTCTTGGTTGATCTTTTGAAGTGTCTGTAGCTTCACTTGGGTTATTGTTTATATTTCTAACATGGTATCAAAGCTTAGGCCATAGAAGATTCATCTCATATTAGGAAGTTGAGATGAGGAGACTATTGTAGGTTGAAGGGTTTTCTTGAAGGGCTAGTTATTCTCGTCTAGGAGGCAACTGATTTTTGAGGCACTTTGGGTTATATTTGACTCCGTCATTGTGTTTAGAAGGTCTGAAAACCTAATGATTGCATACCCATTTTTCAAGATTCAACTTCATCGTCCAGAGGCCATCAAAGGGTTTTGTAGCTATATTTGTGGGGAAAAGTATGGATTGTGCAAGTATTGGAGAAAAAAATCTCCCCTGCTTG
The DNA here is from genome assembly GCA_007258455.2 of Sequoia sempervirens. NCBI lineage: Eukaryota > Viridiplantae > Streptophyta > Pinopsida > Cupressales > Cupressaceae > Sequoia > Sequoia sempervirens. The sequence continues at coordinate 12,034,983 of VDFB02271358.1, forward strand.
TTGCAACAAAAAAATTCTCCTTTCGTTGGCACATCTATTTGTAGGTTTAAAAAAAATCATTATTCAGGCTTTTTTTTCTATAATTGCAAAAAAATTTTATTAGGGTTGCTTTATTTATTAGTCGACATTTTATAATAGTTTCAGGTCTAGATATTTAATATTTAGCTAGCATATTTTATTTGGTGTTCGGTATTTAATATTTGTTGGAAATAGTAAAAATTATTGTGGCATTTTATTAAATCTATGGATAATATTTATTTTATGGTTGGATATATTTATTGCGAGTTGACATACATATTTGAATATAAAAGTGGCTTTGAAAATATTTGAACAAAATATACTTATTGAGAGATTTTAATTGCCAAAGGCATTATTGAAATCTCAAGAAATCAATTTTGGCATTCTTTAAGGATGTCAATAGGTTTTTTCCAAAGCATTTGAATTTCTACAGGGGTCATTAAAGCCATTTTTAGTCACATCATACTTCCACTGGGCCCACCATTCTTTTCTACCACTTGAGAATTCCATCCCCCAACTTCTCCTCTTGCTAGATACCCTCCATCCACTGCCAGCTCCATCCATCATTTGAGCTTAAGCCCTTATCACCCAAGCATAGGTCACATTGCAACCAAGTTCTCTATTATTCTTGGAGTGGCGCCACCCCAAGATTGCTAACACATAGCCCCATCGCTGCCTATTAGGCTGGCACACCTTTTTTTACATAGAATTTACCCTCACAATCATATGACGGCCCAGGGACTAATTTTTTTTTCCTTTTGTGCTTTATTTTTGGCACCTATTTAACTTGCACCCTGCAACAGGGAAATATTTTTCAATGGAGAGTATTTTTCTATATTTTTTGTGGGTATGAATTATAGCTATTTGAAGTCTTTTCTTCCATTTGGGCTCTCCAGCTCATATCTTTTCACCATTTTATGGAATTTTGGAGATTCTAGTGGCATTATGAAGGTGATTTAGGGTTATATCATTCAACCCATCCACTTTTTTCAGATTCATCCCCAGGTATATTCTATCAATTTTTTTGCAATTTGTTGAATTTTCTTGATATATTGGACATACTAAAATTTAGAGAAGGTTTGTTTGCATTGGAGGATTTATTTTTATTGGAAGATCAGATTTGGTAGCTTCTATTTGATATTGAAGGTCAATTTCTTAGTAATATTTGATATTGTTCATAGTTTGTTATGGGGTTTTCATCTCATCCTTTTGTGATTATGTTACAAAAGGGAAAATATAAACAATGGAGAAATTGCAACATAAACCATCTTAGATCAATTCAATTATTGCCACATTTGTATAGTTTAGTTCCCCCTCTTGATACAAATATCCAAAAAAATTCTTCGAGTTGTAGAAGGTATGATGTCTTAGAAGTTATTGTAATGCATGTTGATGATGATATTTTGAAAGCTATCGATCATTATGATTATCCTCATATTCTTTGGAATAATATTTGGGATATATATTGAAATCTTGATACTCTACAATTCCCCAATGATAATTATTCAGAATGTCATATGCCTCTTCAGTCTTCAAATAGTATACCCTATGATGATAATGTTATGCAGGAGCTTACAAATTTGGAATGCTTTGAATATTCATATGAGGACGACAAGGGTTATTTAGATGCTTCTTGTCCATCGGAGATAGTTTATGAACCTTCACCTTCAATTATTCCTTATCGAGAGTCATTGACTGAGACTTCCACCATTCCTATTCATCAGGACATATTCAGTTTTCCAAACTTGGGATTATAGGATGGCTTTATTTTAGGTATTGAAAACTTGGATACTTCTATAGGTTTGGAGGACATTCCTAAGGGGATATCTCTCCTCTATGCAGATTCTACTTTAGAGGGTTCTCTTGAGTCTCCACATTCCATTGTTTTGACCTTGATTGAGTATCCTGATCTTGGTGAGACGACCTTGGAGGCACTTGATTCCTTCTCAAAGATTTCATATATGAGGCTCCTTCCCCCCCCTTTCATTTTGGAGTTGGAGATTCTTCAACATCTACGATTATATTTTCTTAGATTCCTAGGGGAGACATATGGTTTGTCGTCACTGTAAACTCTTTTTGGCTTGAGACTTCTTTCAATGGTTTTGAGGAAACTTCATTTTTGGGGGGAAATCTAGTCTCCATCTATTCCTTAAATTTAGGGATCATTGTATTTTATTTTGATATTGTTCAACATAAATTTCTACATAGTCCTAGTTTGTCACCTTCATTATTGATTGGGCATGCACTTGATTTGATTGTGGCATCTTCATCTTCCTCGGGAAAGAAGACATATGATCATCATACACATTCATCTTTCCTTCAATTCCTATCTAGAATGGGAAGCACCCTAAAATAATGAGAAAATGTGGAGATGATTTCGTATGGTTTAGGACATAGAGCAACAACACTTTCCAATTATCTCATTGAAGGAAAGCCCTAGAGATCTCAATGAAAAAGAGAAAGAGATCTTGTAATAGGGTTTTCCTAGGACCTGATTTTAAACTAGTGAGGGGTTCACCACCAAACTAGGGCTTAGAAAGATAAATGAAATACAAGAAACAATTCTTATCTCTAATTTGATGCAATCTTTAATTAAATGACCTAAAAATGCATGAAAAATAGAATAGAAAGTTGTAAGATGAAATGTGTGCACCTAGGAATTTGAGGATAACTAGAATGAGCTTTGAATTACTAGAAATTATGAAATTTTGGCCTATTGGGACTCATACACCAGTTTGTACATATCATTCCTAGATCCGCGTTTTTGTGTAGAAATATGTTTATGGAAAAAGGGTATCTAAATCTACAAAAATTAGAAAAGGTCGTATAGTGGGACTCATATGCAACTTCTGGCATATCAGTCCCATTCTACTTTTTTAGGAATTCAAAGTTTAGATCTATGCTCGAATCTCTTTCCCACCCTTGTAAATTAATTTTTGTGCCTAATCCTGTAAAAATACCTACAAAATAGAATATATACTTGATTTACTTATGGGGGGTTTTCCTTGGTCAAACCCATAGTTTGGTAATTAAAACTTGATAAAAACAATAGAATATGAATGTAAATAGGAATGTAAACCCTAACCTTAAGTGTTTCTAAGATTAGGAGATCTAAGATGAAATGCAACCCTATTGTAATGTGTAAGAATGAGATGCATGAATGAGGCATGAAGATGAAGGACTCACTTTGATAGATATATAACCACCCAAATGAGCCCTAATAATGTTTCTACCTTCCTTATGTTGAATGTAGAGTGATAATGGAGGATGGAATCACTTAGAAAACAAGTCATTAGGCTTGGCTTGATAGCTAGTTGCATTTCCCCAACCTAGAATCCATCATGATTCACCATAGAAAACCATGATCAACCCTTGAAAATGCTAGATATTGGATGAAAGTGATCTTGAAGACCTACAAAAACACTCTAATGCTACTCCAAGACTTCAACTTTGCTTGCTTTTGAAACTTGAATACTCTTGTCAAAGAATGGTTGAAGACTTTGAATGCTTTGATATTGAAAATGCTCTTGAAAAATGCTTGATTAGATGAAATAATGACTTAGAAGCTTTATTATATAGGAATTAACACCTAAATTACCATTATTTAGATATCAAAAGTTGACATGAACAAAAATATTGAATTAAAAAGGTGATTTTCCCACTCAAACCCTAGAAAATCCCCAAATGGGAGTCATATGCTAGCCCTCGTGTATGGCTCCCACCTAGGTGGACTCATACACCCAAGGTGGCACATGAGTCCCACCCTAGATTTTTGAAGTGGGTTGTTAAAATTTTAAGTGTTTTTGATTATTTTGTTGGGTTTTAGCTAAAATAAGCCTCGAGATCCAAAATAAAGGGTCATAGGGGCTTATTAATGATGATTTAAAGTGTACTTAATGCAAGGGTACTAAAATAGGTCCAGATTAAATGAAAAATTTCCCTATCTCCAGGAAGGGAGTACAATTTTTGTCATTATATCTAGCCCCCACTTTAGTGACAATATGAATCTACATGCATATGTAAGCTAAAGGAATCTGAATAGTTAACTATTTTTCATAAAAGGATACTCATATAGGTTCATTCACAACACGAGAGAATGAATCCCCCACTGTAGCTATCTGTTAAACCACAATTTCAGGAACCGCGTCCTACAATATGAATTTGTTAGTTGTCTAAAAATCCTAACTACTTCTAGAAATCAAATTCAAGGGTACATGTATTTTCCCATTGATTCTGATTGCTTTACAGAGGTGGAATCAATGTAGCATTCTAACCATATTGAGTAAGGTAAGTCATATCATAGGGTATTTCCAAGTACCATATCACATAATTATAGAAATCTAATGAGTATAGGAGTGGAATCATGATTCCAATGCAATAGATAGCATCAAAAACGAAGCTCCCTAACTTGTGTTATGTTAATTTCAATGAAAGGAACTTTTTAACCCTAATATAGTAAAAACCCTAATTTTTTAACTTATATAAGAGCAAATAGTGAAGATATTTCTAAATATTTTTTCATTTACCTTCTTTTAGCTTGACTTTGGTGGAGAGTGACTAAAGATTCCAAGCCAATGAGAGTACAAGCCCTCGACATTGAATGTCCTAAGAAAGTAGGTTGCCAGTGGCGAGCTATAGTATCAAGCGAGTTGATTTTTCTACCTTAGCTTTGTCCTTACGCATTTATTTCATGTTTTTATGCATTTTTAGGTAGATTTAGGACCCTAGAAGAAAAGTTCACAAATCATCACCCTTTTTCGCAAAGTATCCCTTCTTGTAGCAAAGTTTCCCCTTTTGTCACAAAGTGTCCTACTTTTTTCCAAAGTGTTATGTTTCTTCATGAAGTGTCCCAAAAGGGAAATAAAGTGTCTAGGACCTTTAGGAAATTGCACTAGAACAACCTTATTGTAGTTTTCTTTAATCAGCTCAATAACTAGGAACATGAATTCCTCTCCTCAGGGATTGAACTTCGCAACTGGCAGTCATGACCTACTAAAGAAACTCATTTAATTATCAACCCAGGGATGCAAACTTGAAATGGGATAGCACAAGATATGCACTAATCACCCTTCTAGACATACATGATTCCTAAAATGCCTTATACTGGAATTTAAGTACTGGAAACAACTTTAGTGTTTAACTTTGCTTTGGAAATGAAAAACTCGAAAGATAACCTATTCTACTCCTAGTGGCTGTAGGAACAATTGACAACTCTGTGCTTCTGCCAGCTATAGGAATAGTCACATTAACTTCTATGAAGGGAAATGCAGCTATTCTAACTTGCAGAATAAAAGTATGGACAGTTCCTTAAGTGGGCCCCCTTAGGTAGTGCCAAAAGTAGACAACAGATTAGATGAAAAAATTCATAAGCTTTATTGATTCAATGTAAACAAGTACATGGCACAATCTCTTGGCTAAATCTCTAAGACTGAAAGTGTGTTACAATAGCAATTTTCTTAGCCAGCCTCTTCTCTGAAGGAGAATGGGCTATTTATTGAAAACTGATCCTAACTACTAACCAATTTTCCCTTATAAAATGGGAGGTATTTATTACATTTAACTAACTTAAGTAAAGAGGTGAATGGAAATGTAAGAACTAAGTTAAATTGCTTTAGTAGTCTTAAAGCGCCATCATCCTGGATTTATGCACCACCAAGACGCCTGGCCTAGATTTTTGGAACACTCTCCCTACATGGCAGATGAGTTGAAACTGTCTCCTCATCTTTTGTTGTTGAACCAGTATTTATGGATTTGGTCTTCAATTCTTCAAGTGGAAATTGAATTCCCTTCCTTCAATCGTGGTACCTACAAAATATCTCACCAACTTTTCCTGAGGAAGAAGGTTAGCTCAACATGTTCATCCTTTAAGACAATCCATTAATTTATTCATTCATTCATTAAGTATTAAACTAAGGCAAACATTGTTTCAGATATGGCTGCAGGAAGTTTTTGTAGTGGAGGCTGTAGGAAGGTTTATGATCACAAAAAGCCATAAAGTATTTATCAGACTGATAAAATATTAAAGGTAATAATCATGGGACTTCTTATCACAATATACTCATCATATTTAAGTCATAAAAAGGTCTATATCCTATCCCATAAACAAATTGAATGTTTATTTTAGCATAATAAAAACAACAAAGTATTTATAAAAGTATGATCAAAATGTGCCAAAGACTTGGCTCATCACTTATCATACCTTTTTTGATTATTTATGTATGTATTTAAGATTTTAGAATTCTTATAAGACATATTTTAACTTTTTGTTAGATCCTACCATGGTCACCAAAATGTCTTAGCGGCATACAGTTGTCTCCTCTAAGACCTAGACTCGACACTTTCAACAAAGGAGATAGAGATATTATATACTACAACATTGTATTGGGTGTACCTCATTACCTCATGAGGTACGATGACACTATGTTGATGGCATTGGTAGAGTAGTCGGATGCATTTACATGCACATTTCATCTCCAAACCAGCGAGATGTGGATCACTTTAGAGGATGTCCATCACATTCTCTAAGTTCCAATTTGGGGTGAGAGGGTATGTTTTCTAGGGAATTGATCATTTCACGTGATGAAATATGATATGTAGTATTGTGTTAGAGGTTCGATTCATGATGAAATTGTGAGGTCATAGATTGATCTATCATGGCTACTATATTCATTAGCTCCACTTGTGGCGTGGATTATGATGCTTACTATGGCACTAGTACTCATCCCTGATGACTAAGGAGCACATTTAGAGGGAGGAGTAGTACATATGATATGAAAGATGGTAGGGTAGAGGACTATATATTCCTAGGGTTACAAAATCCTTGAGCACTTATATTATGATCTAGGGTGATTTCCATTCCATGAGGTCAATAGTTTGGTACATTATACGCTACTATAGGTGTGGTGCCTGGAGCATATCATGTGCACTATACTGATAGGTTTTCTATGTACATCAGTCCTAGGGTATCCTAAGACATTTAGTTACCCACGGAGGCGGTTATCGCAGTACATGAACTTACTTTTTGAAGAGTTAGATTCAACTAACTAGATGAGGAGGAGATCATAAGGAGACCTTACTAGCTTATACTACAGTTTTTGGATGAGACACATAAGCTGAGGAGATTATAGATTGACATAGTTTTGAGTGGCAGACATGATTATGTAGTACAACCCTTCTACTATGATCATGTTATGTGCTAGTTTGGATAGGTATAGGTATTGCCCAAGGCACAACCATTCTTCAAGAGATGAGTAAGGATTGCTTGGAGGCCCAGTTACACTAGACGATTCACTATTGATGATGTTGTCTATAGTGACTCCAATTACGAGGATCATGATATGCCTCTGATATCCAACATTGATGATTTAAGTACCATAGATGAGTATGAGGAGTGGTGGGTAGCAGTATGACTAGCTCTTGTATTCTTGTTGGACAAGCTAATAGGCTATGCAGGGCCACTCCCAGGTCAAAGAGATGAGGAGGATAGAGCTAAGGAGGTAGGGGTCAACCTTCCAGACCTATTCATAGATGTGATAGATGAGGAGTATGACAAGGTTGTAGATCCTAACTATGATGTCCAAGAGGAGGATTAGGATGAGGAGGACAAGGAGGATGAGAAATTGATGAGTGAGGGTGATGGGATAGTAGATTAGGATCTAATGGGCCACGAGTGGGGAGATCTAGCTCCTAATCATATGGCTAGATCATAATTAGTAGCTACAACACACACTAGAACCTATAGTCATGCAGAGGCTTGTACATCCTCTATGTCTCCTACACACGATGATGTTATCTTTACATAGCTAGTAAGAGAGCTAGGTGATGATATTTTATTTACTACCATGCTTTATGCTTATGTTCATGATGTACGGTTTACTTTTATGTTTATATACTTGTCATGATGTGTATTGATTATATTTATGATTTCTATCTTGCAGGAGTTGTGAGAGACCTCCATGATCTCTATTGCTAGGTTGCTACTAAGATAGTGCCCCAATTAGTCTATGAGGAGGCTACAGATACATACTATGTGGCGCCACCCATCATGGAGTGGGATCTAGATATTTTTGAGCCATACGTTAGACTATGGGAAGAATATGAGAGTTTTAGGAGGCACACCAACTGAGCTAAGGCTACCCATGAGGAGGCTCAGTCATCTTGAGCCCCAGTAGAGGTCAAGTGACTCCAGTCAGAGGTATCCAGACTATAGGGAGAGAGAGATCATTTATTGGAGGATCATCAGGAGGCCCTTGGACAAGTACACGGTTTACAATATGCTCTAGATGTTCTTGTCAGCTTGTGATCATGATCGTATACCACTATCTCTTGATGGATTGCCTCCAAATAGATGCAAGCACTAGATCCTGAGATATCTAGTAGTCATAGACCTCATTAGTATTGTATATATTGATGACATGTACTCCAAACTTTGATGTATATATATATATATATATATATATATATGATCATTTGATGTTTTGTTATTTATGCTTATGGGTTAAATAGAAATGTGATTTATCAAATAATCTATGTAAGACTATTTAATACATATCTCCATGATTTAGCATGTTTCATTTGATCTAAATATAATTTATTCTAGTTTCCTTTAGATGCAACATTATGATTAAGTATGTTATGCTAAATTAAATGCATGTATGATCTAATATAATAACATTAAATGGATATAAGGATCTAATATAACACAACATACAAGATTACCTTAATAATTATTAAACCTAAAGTAGTCATTTAAAAGTTAATTTAAATAATCACTCTAGTTATTCAAGACACACAAATGATTGCTTGTCAAGAACAAAGCAATGCGAGAGTCATCTACTAACCTTAACACTATTTCTATATCACCCACATTATTCAAGAGGATTAGACATAATAATAGTGAAAATGCGTGAATTTTTTAGGTTCTTTTAGAGGCATTCCATCTTTTTTTGTTAATGTATATGCTCCAAATCCATAATTTTCATTGGTTATGCAAGGGCCTAACTAATTAGGCTGAATTTTCCTTTTTCTATCAGGTCAAAATTGACATTATCCTAATTCTCTCATAACACCAAATCACCTTTATGAAATGAATGGGGTATGACATTATCATTATAGCTATGTTGCATTCTTTTAGAATAACACTGAAGATGTTCAAGAGCATTGATGCATTATTTGTCGAGCATTTCAAGTTGATGCAATCATTGTTCCTTGTAACTATTGTCATCAATAACTCCTTGAATATCGATTCTTAATGAAGGGATCTCTAACTCTAAGGTAATTATTGCCTCAGTTTCATAGAGAAGGTTATAAGAGGTATTCCCAGTTGATGCTCTAACATTCGTACGATAGGCTCATAATTCATTTATTAGCTATGTATGCCAATATTTTTTATGTTTGCTTACTATTTTTCTTAGTATTTTCTTAAGGGTTCTATTACTTGATTCAGCTTGACCATTAGATTGTGGGTAGTAAGGTGTCAAAAATCGATGTTGAATGTTAAATATTTCTAAGAACTTATTCACATCCTTATTCTTAAATGGTGTCCAATTTTCTGAAACTAAAGTGGAAGGAAGTCCAAACTGAGCAATAATATGTACCAATATGAAACAACATATTACATCAGTAGTTTTTGAATGAAGGGGAATTGATTCCACCCACTTTGTGAAATAATATGTTCTATTAATTATAAATGTATGTCTGACGGAGGAAGGAGGTGAAATTTTTCTAATAATGTCCAAGCCCCACACTGAAAAAGGCCAAATGGGAACTTGTGCATGAAGCTCAGAAGTAGGATTGTGAATCAGTCTACTATGTTCTTGAAATTTGTGATATTTCTTAACATAAGAAAAGAAATCATGTTCAATGTTCCTCCAATAATATCTATACAAATTAATTTTTGCAAGTTAATGATCTTCCTCCAAAATGTCCTCCACAAGAACTTGAATGAGTTTCATCAAGTGCTATAGGGATTTCAAACTTTTTTAAGGAATCTAAGCAAGAGACCATCAAAGGAACTTAAATACAATACATGTACAAGAATTATATACTTAGATGCAAGTTTCTGAAGGTGGGATCTAGTATTTTCAGTTTTTGGCTCAGGTAAGGTATCAATTTTTAGATAATGAAATATCAGAGCATACCATTCGCTAGAGCTTTGTGTGGTGATTTCTGATAGCTCATTTTTTTTATACTCAATTGATGGTTTCATAATTGTGTGGAAAAAAAATGTGAAGTATTTGAAGGATCTTGAGGGGGTATCAGAGAAGCTATGCTCACCATTGCATATGAATGCCTATTATCTTTCCATAGGATGTTATCAATGGAAAATGAATCAAACTTCTCTAACAAACTCATTGTGAGATATTTATATTTTGATAGTTTATCATGCTTCACTTGATATGTTTCATTTATTTGTTTAATTATTAATTGTGAATCACTAAATATTTTAATGTCTCAGGCTCCCAAAGTTAAGGCGGTGCATAATCTAGCAATTAATCCCTCATACTCTATGGTATTGTTTGTGCATAGGAAATTTAATCAATATGACAAGGGAGTAGGTTTTCCTCTAGATATTATAATTCTCATGTCAGAGCCTGTTCTATAGTTAGATCCATCAAAATACAATTCTCATGCATTTTCATGTTCCTAAATAGTCAATATGCTTCTTCATTAGGTAATGTTAGGAGAAAAGGAGCATCAACTAACTAGTTGGTTTAGGATTTTCCTTTGATTACTTTTTTGTGAAAAAAAATTAAGGTCAAACTTAGTCAATAACTAACCCATTTAGCTAAGCATCCTAATAAATCTATTTTAGCAAAAAGATGTTTCAAAGGATCAAATTTTGTTATCATATGCATTTCAACATTCAATAAGTAATGCCACAACTTATTAGTAGAAAATATGAGAGCCAAACATTGTTTCTCTACCATTGTGTATCATTTTTCATAATTAATCAAAGTTCAACTAATATAATAAACAACATTTTCTTTAACTTTTTCATTTTGTTGAGCCAACAATGTTGCAAGAGCATGGGATGATGTTGTATATAGGATAATTTTATTTTTTTCATAATAGGTTTTGAAATAGAGGAGCAGCAAGATAATATTTCAAACTCTTAAAATCTTGTTTACAATCCACATTCCAATTAATATAAACTTCTTTCTTAAGTAGATGTGTAAATGGTAACGTTTGATCTACTAAGGATGCCACAAAAGGATGGATGGCTTGAATTCTTCCTTATAAAGTATGCAATTGAGAGATGTTTCTAGGAGGTGGCATGTTAAATATAGCATCAATTTTCTTTGTGTCCACCTCAATGCCTCTGTGAGATAAGATAAAACTTAGTAGTTTTCCACTATCTACACCAAAGACACACTTTTTCAAATTTAATCTCATGTTGTATTTTTGCATTCGCTAAATTTTTTTTTGAAGGACATTTACATTGTCTTATCTTGTTAAATATATGGCTATAATATCATCAACATAGTCCTCCAAAATCTTATGTATGCAATTATGAAATATCAATGTCATAGCTCATTGATATGTTGCACCCACATTCTTAAATCCAAAAGGAATCATTACCCAAAAAATGTTCCCCAAGCTGTTGTAAATTTTTTATATTGGTCTTGAGGGTTAATAAAGATTTAATTATATCTAGAAAATCCATCCATGAATGACAACAAAGCATGTCCTGCAGTCAAGTCTTCTACCAGGTCAATATTAGGAATGGGAAAGTCATCATTTAAAGATGCTTTATCTAAATCATGAAAGTTCGTACATATCCTAATATGATTGTCCAGTTTTGTGACTACAACAATGTTTGAGATCCAAGGAGAATAATCTATAGGTCTTATAAAACTATCTTCAAGGAGCTTTTCAATCTCAGCCTTAACTAATAAGGCTATTTAAGGGTTCATTTTTTGAAACTTTTGTCTAATAGGTTTAGCATTTTTAGCAAGTACTATGTTGTGTGTTACAATATTGGGGCCAATTCCTAACATATATGAATAATTCCAAGTGAAAAGTTTGAGAAAATGATGGAGTAAAGTTGCATGATCCTCTTGTTCTTCATCATCAAGGCACTTTCCTATATTTATCACATTTTCTTCATTGTTAACATCCATATGTATTTCTATGGTATCCCCCAAAGGAAGTGCATTTTGTTTCAAAAATTGTGGGTCTATTCTTGTTTTTTCATGTCAATCTCACTACTTTCTTCTTATTTGGCTTTTCTCTTGGTACTAATCATAGTCCATGTAACCCATTTCCTTTTAGGAGGAGTAAATGGTTTGTCATAAATTCCTAGCATTTATTTTAAGGCTTCATCATATTTGAAAAACCCTAATGATGCTTCACAAGTTGTATCAATCAATTATGAATGCTTCAAGGTGAGAGTTGTTTTAGAATTACATATGAGGGTGTTGATATTTAGCGAGGGTCTTTTCGTTGCTTGTGTAATCTTAGAAGGGAAATATCCAAAACCACTTTTTTTTTCTTGCGTATTAGGTTCTATAGGAACATTAATACCTTGTTCTTTCTTGCCATCTCCTTTTCCACTGTAACCAAGTTTTTTCATGAACTCATAGCCTTTTCCATAAATTGTTTCCATTTCTTTCGGGTTTAGTTGTTGTCGATAATCTATCTCATCAAAGTTTGTTGTATAACTAGTGTCTTCTTATAGAGTAGATGAGGCAAATGCTTGGGAGCTTTCTTCTAAATTATGTGTTTACATCACCATTAGTTGTTTTTTCTTTTCATCTTATTTACTTGTGATTTTGTATTCTCCCATAAATGAGGGTGTGAACTCTAAGGATTCCCAATCATCATTCAATAATTTTGACACTTTTTCCATATCTTGTTTTCCCTCTTTCATAAGTTCTATGTTAAATGTTGGAATTAATGTGTTTAGAGGACATGTTCCTTTTTCAACTTGTAAGCAACTTTCAAGCTTGGGTTCTATTTCAACTTGGTATAATTTATTGTTATAGAAATACTTAATGATACAATGAAGAGTCAAAGGCACCACATGCAACTCATGAATCCAAGGTCTTCCTAAAAGAAGATTCTATGGAAGATTATGCGGCATAAAATGAATGAGAGTTTGTAAGGTAGCCTTTCCAACTGTAAAAGGTAAAGCAATCACAGTCAGTAGTTGCTTTCCTACATTCTCAAACCCTCAAATTGATAAGGAATCGGGTTCAATTTTTTATTTATCTATTCCCAGTCTATCTAAAAGATTCACACTACACACGTTAAGGGCTGAGACATTATCAACAAGGGTTCTTTTTATTCCTGGTCTATTGAATTTGGCTATTATCATGAATGAATCATGTTTCTTTCTCAATTCCAAAGGAGGGAGTTCATGCTGGTGAAAGGTAATGTCTACATTAATTGTATTCATTCCTTTAATCGGAGTTGCCACATCACTTGCATTTTTATTAGAGGGGATCACAACTTGTTGTAAGGTTGTTTGAAACATAGTGTGATAATTAGGTGAGTTTTGAATCAAATCCCATAGGGATATTTTCATGGGAGTATTCCTAAGTTGTTCAACAAAATCATACTCCTTTCCACTATTTGAAGGAAAATGAGGGGCACTAGGCAAGATAGAGTTGGGAAAAGGTAAGGATGTTGGGATTGTTTTTCTTTGTTGTGGATTGTTTCTAGTGTTATATGAATGAGAAATGGTATTATGATTTGATTGCTATGAAAGATTATTCTTAGGTGGTTCAAGAGTGTAAACATGTTTGTTTTGTGTTTGAGGTTTGTGTGAAGGTGGGTAAAGGATAAGTTGAGGTTGAATCACATTAACATATCTTATTTTTAGGTTGTCATGACAAGCCTTATTGGATGAACTTTGTGAGATGAATTCCTCAAGTGCTTCATCTACCATGTCAAAGTCATCACTACTAAAATGCTTGAGGGTTAGGTTAACTTAGAAAAAGGGATTTAACATAGTCAAATAACTATACATTCTCCAAATGGTTTATCTACTTGTAGGTGGTTTTGGTTTTTTTTCTAATGAATAGCAAATATAATCTAATCTAATTAAGATATTAACTAATGCTAAAAATGAAAAATACAAGAATCTAATTCTATCCACAATTACAATGAATGTAAATTATGCTAACTCTAATGATTTTCATGTAACATAATCTATGAAAACTAAAACAAAAAGATTTTAACAGAAAAATAAAAGCCTATAAATAGGGAATTCAATGTTGTAAACTACAGTTAAAAATATGCATTGGGAATAAATCACCCATATAGGCATATGAGCCCCAATGAGTATTTTTTCCAAAAAATTTAAGAAATTTCAAATGATTTTTATGCTTCTTAAATGTTGTATGAGTGATAACCTAAGTGAAGATGCAGACTTTATATGATTTTCAATGATTTGAGATGCAAAAATGCAATCTATATGCACTTTCACTAATGCAAAACTATAAACCCTAGAATTCCAATTAACTAATTAATGCAAATATGAATGCAATGCTAATGCAATCAAGATCTAGGACTATGATGCACTCCAAATTAGAATTATGATGCTCTAAATGCAAGTTCACCGAAATGAAATAATGGGAAAAGGGGGAGATGCTTTTGTATGGTTTAGGACAGATCAAACCGAGTTTCCAATTATCTCATTGAAGGAGAACCCTAGAGATCTCAATGGAAACGAGAAAGAGATCTTGCAATAAGGTTGTCCTAGGAGCTAATTGTAAACTAGTGAGGGGTTCCCCACCTAGCTAGGGCTTGAAAAGACAAATGCAATCTAAGATGTAATGATTAACCCTAATTTGATGCAATCTTTAATTAAATGACCTAAAAATGCATGAGAAATAGAATAGAAAGTTGTAAGATGAAATGTCTTCATCTAGAAATATTAAGATAACTGGAATGAGCTCTCAATTGTTGGAAATTCTAAAATTTTGGCCTACTAGGATGCATATGCCAGTCTGGGTGTATTAGTCCCAGATCTAGGTTTCTATGTAGGAAAAGGTTTCTGGAGAAAGGGTATCTGAATCTACAAAACCTCAAAAAGTGCCTATAGTGGGACTCATACATCGCTTCTGGCATGTCAGTCTCATTCTACTTTTTCAGGAATTCAAAGTTTAGATATATGCTCCAATATTTGTCCTTCCATTCTAAACTGATTTCTGTGTTCAAACCTTTAAAAATATACGCAAAAAAGAATATAGAATTGATTTCCTTATGGGGGTTTTCCTCAGTCAAAACCCTAGTTTGGTAATCAAACCTTGATAAAAATAATTGAAATGAATGTAAATAGGAATGAAAACCCTAACCTTAAGTGTTTCTAAGATTAGGAAATCTGTAATGCAATGCAAACCTATTCCAATGTGTAAGAATGAGATGCATGAATGAAGCATGGAGATGAATGACTCACTTTGAGAGATCTCTAACCACCCAAATGAGCCCTAATAATGTTTGTACTTTCCTTAGGTTGAATGTAGAGTGATAATGGAGGATGGAATCACTTAGGAAAGAATTCATTAGGCTTGGCTTAATGGTTGTTGCATCTCCCCAACCTAGAATCCATCATGATTCACCATAGACAACCATGATCAACCCTTGACAATGCAAGATCTTGGATGAAAGCGAGCTTGAAGACCAACAAAAACACTCTAAGGTTACTCCAAGACTTCAACTTTGCTTGCTTTTGAAACTTGAATACTCTTGTGAAAGAATGCTTCAAGATTTTGAACACTTGGATCTTTAAAATGCTCTTGAAAAATTCTTGCTTCGATAAAATAATGACTTAAAATCCTTCTTATATAGGCATTAACACCTAGTTTACCATTTTTTCAGATCTCAAAAGCTGACATCAACCAAAAATTTGAATTAAAAAGGTTATTTTCTTGTTCAACCCCTAAAAAAGCCCCAAATGGGACTCATATGCCAGCCCTGGCATATGAGTCCCACCTAGGTGGACTCATACACCCAAGGTGGCATATGAGTTTCACCCTATATTTTCAGGGTGAGTTGTTAAAATTTTAAGTGTTTTTGATGATTTTGTTAGGTTTTTAGCTGAAATAAGCCTCAAGATATGAAATAAAGGGTCTTAGGGGCCTATTAATGGTGATTTAAAGGGTAATTAATGCAAGCGTAGTAAAATAGGTCTAGATTAAATAATAAATTTTCTTATATCGAAGAAGGGAGTACAATTTTTGTCATTAAAAATCCCTACATTTGTACTTGGTTTTATTTCTTTCGAAAGGGAGACAAGTTGTTTGTTGACATTGGATCACATTTTTTCTTTAGGGACTTACCATTTTGTGGGTGATTATAGATTGTTTCAGGGCTACATAGTCTCTCTATTTCCCTCTTTTGGGGGGCCTATTGATTATTGTACTCTTTTGATGGATGTATCTCTTGGGTGGTATTGATGTTGAGACCTCTATACATCACTTCCATTACTTGTACATGATTAGGATTAAATTTTGCATTGTATCTCTTTTTTTGGGAGGATTTTTGTCCCATGATGTTTTCTCCTTTTCTATATTTGTAAGTGATATATTTTTGTTTGTACATGGGTACCTAACATGGCCTAGTAGATAGGACCCATCATTGCATAATATCTACACACCCAACTTTCACTTATGGGATGGGTTTAGTGTGAATGGGGATAATTTCTAACTAGATATTAGTGAGGACCTATTAACATCATTAATAATTTTACTTAGGAGTTAGTTTCCTAGGTGGTATTCAAGAAACTTGTATTCAATGGGACCATATCTCATTAATAGGAATGTAGTTATCTATGCATTTAATATTTCTCTCATGCATTTTATAATTATTCATTAGGAATTTAATGTTTGCAAATAAGGTGGTTATCCAACTATCTCTCTCCTTTCCTATATAAGGAAGGATCTTGTACATTTATAGATCATTCTCGACCAATTCATCATAGATAATCATTTGTTCAAGTTATCTTCTTGCTCATGATGCATCACCAACATATAATGTAAAAAATATTCTCAATAAAATCTTAAATCCTTTTTGAAACATAGAAAATAGGTTTCTCTCTTTTTTCTTCTAGGGTTTTAGACCTAAAAAGAGAGGCAATTTTCAATCTTTCACTCAAGAATGAGCCCTTGAGATTTAAATGTAAAGGAGATTGGAATATAACAAAGGGAGGGTTCTAGGGAAATGATAACAACAAAGGAGGGTTCACTGCCAAGTGTATACTTGGAAAATACAATTTTTTTGAAAACACAATGTGATATGCAAGAAAATGTTAAATGACTTAATGAATTCCCTATAAATGAAAATAAAGAAAAATAGAAAAGTAAATATCTAAATGGTGTGCAATTGGAAACCTTTAAGAGACTGAAAATAGCTCTAAAATTATGAAAGTGTTGATTTTGAAATCTGGTGGGACTCATTCACAATTCTGGGTGAATCAATCCTAATTCTGGGAAACTACACCGGAGCCTATTTTAGCCAAATGGGTATCCAAATCCACAAAATCCATGAAAATTAGGTACAATGGGACTCATTCTCCATTAATGGTAAATGAGTTGAGTTTTACTTTTCTAGAAACTCAAAAGTGGAATCTATAGCTCTCAGTCTGCTCTTTTATTACCTCCAGGTGTCTGAATCTGAAACCTTGATTTTCTAGGCTATAAGTTACTTTTTGTGAATATTTTTACCTTTCCAATAGTGGGATGACTCCAACAAGTTTGAAACCTATTCTTTAAGCATATCCAAGGCTTGAAAGCATCTAGATCTGCAATCATAGAAAGAGAGAGAGAGAGAGAGAGAGAGAGAGAGAGAGAGAGAGAGAGAGAGAGAGAGAGAGAGAGAGAGAGAGAGAGAGAGAGAGAGAGAATGTTGATTGATAGGGAATATGGGTTTGCCTTGGTCAAACCTATTTTAGGTAATTAAACCAAAATGATGAAATAAGATAATGAAGCATGAACATGAAGTAATTTAATTAGAAACTTTCCATAATGATTTATCTTGAATTGCTACAACAATGGATGAAGAATCTACCATTTAATGCCTTAGAAATGATCTTGAAAGCTATGTTGATGAACTTGAAATGCTTAACTCTTTCTTTCTTGACTTGAGAACATGAATAACTTATTTTACTTTTATATTATTATGTGAAATGAGGATTTGAAGGCTTGTTATATAGGAAAGGCACTCAAAGGGCCATTATTTTGATCCCAAAGGCCAACATTCATCAAAATTCAATTTAGAATTACAATTTTCCTGCTCAATTTTGAAAAAGTCCCCAAAAGGGACTCATTCACCACCCTTGGTGAATGGCTCCCACCTAAGGGAACTCATTCACCCAAGGTGGCGAATGAGTCCCACCTTGAGGTTTTTGAGGTGGTTCTTCAATATTTTAGGCTTTTAGAGTTTTTTTATCGAGATATTAGTCAAACCATGCATTGGGGTGCAAAAATAAGGGGCCTAAGGGCCTATTAATGATGATCAATATAAAGGGTGATTAGGGCTAGGAAAAAAAATTCAATGTAAAAGTGTGATTAAATAGACCCTACAACATTAAAATGAGGTCCACAACCTAGAAAGTTACAAGATCCAATGTGAATATGTAAGACACATTACAACACTAGATTAGGTCCACTTGATTCACAAGCCTCCCAAATTTAATGTGAAAGTGTAGATAAATACATTTTAAAACATTAAATTAGGGCAGAGTTAAATTAATTTAGCTTAAATGGGCCCAAGACGTAAAGTGGATGTGTAAAATACCTCACAACACTAGACCAAGGCAACATTAAGTTCAATTTATCATTATTTATTCTTGAATCAAGTAAGGGGGTATGTGGAGGATCATGATGGGCCAAAAAGTGGCAATATGGTGGGTATGTGGCTGACGAATTTTTTTTACCCAAAATTGATGAAACGAAAAGGGTTTTTAAAGGAGATTCTCAGCTTTCCACTAAAGTCCTGATTGATAGACTAATTGAAAAACATTTATAACTTTCAAAAAGTATCACATTTTTTGAATCCAAAACATGCCATTCTATGATTCACATACTATAGGATTAAAAAAGAAAAATCAAATTTCATGAAGTTTTGACCAAGTTAAGGTGGTCGACGCATAAGTTTTTATATTTTTAAAAGTTGTAATAAAAATTCATAATTAATTATTTACTTAGAAAAAATTACAAAAAAATATGCATCACATTGAGACATGAGTCCTCTACTTCTATATAAAATCTTATAAAAAAATATTATCATTTTATTGTGGTTAGGGTGGTCAGACAGACACCTACTTCTTCTTTTTTCCCTGAAATTTCAGTACTACTACATTGAAATTTTAAATTTTCACCAAATAGATTTTCTATTTTTTTAAACAAACCTAGTAGTTCAAAAAATATATTCAATTTTCTATAGATTCTACTCCTACATATTTTTAAAATAATATAGATAACTTATTCAAATTTTTACATCAATTTGCCTAACTCTAATTTTTATGATTTTTTTGCCACTTAAGGGCATGTTTTTTCCATGATGATCCTGCACATACCCAAGGTACGCTTTTTTTGACACTAGATTTATCCCCCACTTTAGTGAGAGGATGAAATTGCTTCAAACTCACATTAAATTAGACATTCAAGAGAGTTCAAATCATACCAATGTAGATGGCCTAGGATAATAAGGATGAAGGAGGCAGTCAAGCCCCTAAGATTAAGGATCCTAAATCAAACTGGAATAAGAAAAAGAGGACACACACAAGGTGAATGATTTGCAACAAAATAAGATACACGATCATTCAATGGAAATAACTAGAAGAAAGAAACAAAAAGGGTGGATCGAGCTTCAACCATTTGTCTAACATGATCTGGATTATATCTAGGTTGTTTGTCCAAAAAATCATACTCACTCTAAGGCGACGAAACTATTGGTTGCCTGCTAGGTAAGAAGTCCTAAAAGGTGAGAAACATACAATCATGGTTGGTATGCACTCACACACATGCAAGTGGCAATGGGGAAAGTCATACCTTGGATTGGGCTTCCCACTCAACCATACCAAAGTTATACCTCTTGGTAACTCTAATAAGGAACCACACAAAAATGATCTTCAAGCTCTATGAGGGAAGCAAGACTTCATATGCTTAAAACTCATAGACATTGTAAATGCAAGATAGTATAAGGAATATTCAAAGGGATTTTTCTTACTTCATGCAAGGTCTCTTCTTAGGGAACATCATGCCTAATATTTCCAAGCGAGGAAAAGTCAAAGAAATATCATACTCTTGGAGGAAATCAAGCCCAATGATACCACCAAGAAAAGGATGCATCACAATGAAATATGAGTGTCTCGATGTATGCCCCCACTTTAAAGTGGTTGCTAACACCATTACTATGAGAAATTTATTTAAAGTAGAAGAAGATATGAGAGCTTATTCAGAAATCCCTATGCCAAATCATATGTTTCCAATAAGATGCATCATGAAGATAGTATGTCACATGAGAGTCAACTTAAGGCATGTCATCCACATCCAAAGCTTTCTCTTAGATGTACATGAAAGGTGGTCAACTAGCCAAAAGAGATAGTGACAAGTGACATATGAGGCCAAGGATACCTAACCCCTTCCTCCCACTTAGTGTAGGACAAGGATGATCCAAATAGGATGAAGATGCATCTTAGAAGAACTAGGTGCTATAGCCCAAGGAAGAGCACCATAGTCCTTAAGATGTTGAATTTTGTTACTAAAATCCTTACATTCATTAGTGGCATGATCTTGAACTCTATGATATGCACATAATGAATTCTTATAGTAAAATTTATTTACTGTGTTTGGAGGGAGGGATGTCAAGTGATCTTGGAGGAGTCTTGAGAAGATACTCTCTTGATCAATGGTAGAAGTTGTTTTGTTATTTTGTGACAAAGATATCTCTTGCTTAGTACAAGGTTTCATACTTAAGAAAGAGTCTTTAGACTATAGGATTTTTTTCTCTCCTTTATAGGAGGGTTTAAAATCTATTGAATTCAAATCATTAGTGTTTTGCGACATAACATTGATATTAAGCAAATATTTCTTTGGCAGTTTTGTTTCTTGTAAAGGAGAACAACCAAGACCACTAGTGTCAATCACTTCAGGATGCATTACTTTTAGAGTTAGATTAGAAGATTCTTTTGTAAGAGTGTTGATGTTAAGTGAAGGATTTTTTATTTCTATCAAAGAACAATAACCAATACCATGCATTGTTTCTTATGTGTTAGGCTCGATGGGGACACATATACCTTGTTCTCTAGCACCACATCCTTTTCCACTATATCCAAGTTTCATAAGCTCATCACCTTTTCCATAAAGCTTCTTCATCTCTTTTGGATTTAGTGGTTGTTCATGATTAATTTCATAAAAAATTTTTGTGTAATATATTATATTTTGTTCTAAAGTGGTTGGGGTGGATGCTTTCAAATGGTCTTCCAAATTTTATGTTGAGATTACTGCTTTCAAATGGTCTTCCAAATTTTGTGTTGACATTACCGCTTTTTCTTTTCCCTTGCCTAAATCTTTGTTTATGAACTTGTATTATCCAATGAATGTATGTTTGAAATATAAGGAACCTCGATCATCTTCTAATAAATTTATGATTCCCTCAAATTTTTTTCTTTGTCTTGCAGGGGTTCAACTTGTGTAGATGGTGTCAATGTGTTTAAATTGTTTTGTTTGTTTCTCTCAATGTTCAAACAACTGTTTGGTTTAGGGCTAGCTTCAAGTGTGTACACTTTGTTGTTGTAAATATACTTAATTTGAAAATGAAGAGTTGAAGGCACCCCATTCATTGCATGAATCGATGGCTTGCCTAAAATAATATTATATGAAATATCATGTGGCATAACAAGCATCGGTGTTTGTAATGTGGCCTTTCTAGTTGTGATACGTAAAGTGATGACATGAAGCAGTTTCTTTCCTACACTTTCAAATCCACTAATAGATAAAGAGTTAGGTTGAATGTTTGATTTATTGATACCAAGTCTATCCAGAAGGGTCACACTACACACATTAACTCCCGAGGCATTGTCAACAAGGGTTCTCTTTATCCCTTTTCTTTTATATTGATATATTATTATGAAAGCTTCATTTTGGTTTTGCACTTCCAAAGGGGGAGTTTGCTTTGGTGGAAAACAATTGTGTCAGCATTTATTCCTTGAATCATGGCTTCTATGTCATTTGGTTGCACATTATAAGGAATAGGAACTTGGTGCAAAGTACTTTGAATCATGTTATGATAATGAGGGGGGGCTTGAATAAGGTCCCACAATGATATCTTAGCAGGAGTATTATTTAGTTGTTCAACAAGATCATACTCCTTTCCACGAGGAGGACCTAGTAATATAGGGTTAGGTATGATAGGTTTAGGAAATGGGAGGGATGCTGAAGGTGGTTGTCTTGGTTGTGGATTGTTCCTAGTGTTATATGTATGAGAAATGGTATTATGAATTTGTTGCTGCAACACATTATTCTTAGGTGGGTAAAGGATAAGTTCAGGTTTTTTTGAGTTTGAGGTTTGTGTGAAGGTGGGTAAAGGATGATTTGAGGTTGAATAATATTAACATCACTTAGTGAATGAGAGTATAATGTTGCATCATCATCTTCTTCTAAGGAAAATATATCATTATTGTCATTGTTATTTTTTTTTGCACCACGATATCCTCCCCAGGAGGAGAGTTATTTGGAGAACTACAAACCAAATATTCTTGACGTTCAAGGATTGGTTCTTTCAAAATGACTTGATTGCAAGTAAGGGATTTATCAATGGTTGGATTGTATTGTTTATAAATAGTGGGGATATTAGGAGAAGGATCTATTTGATTGTCCTTATTCTCTAAGGTCTCATTCTCGTGTGCCATGCTATCTACCCTAGTAGGAGAGCTTGTAATATGTTCATCCATGGTTGTATTTTATAAAATAGCTTCATCACAAGTAGGGGAGGAATCAAAAGAAGGACAACTATGATTTCCAAAGGATAGGAGCATTAGGGAAGGGAGGAACAAGATCCCTATGGCTCTTAATAAGTGTATCTTCTAACACTAACCTATCCTCTTTGCATCGAGGAGAGATATTAAGAGAAGGAAAATTTTGATTGTCATTGTTATAGAGACTAGGTAAGGTGATGTTTATAAATATTTCTATGATCTCATCTTTTTGTTGTCTAATATCTTCCAAAGGGGGATGAGGAGAGGGACAATCAAGACCCTCAATGCTTGTATCTTCTTTCACCAAGATACCTTCATCGCTAATAGGAGAGGTATTGGGAGAAGAACAAGTATGATTATTATGATTTTCTACACTTGTATTTTCTTGTGTTATGACATTCTTACAAATCCGGTAGGTAATAGGAGGTTATGTAACATACTTATCAAAGGTTTTATTTTGCTTTCCTAGAATATGCCCATGAGTAGAGAAAATAGAATCATACAAGCCACTTGTTATTCTAGAAACACTAAATGCTTGAAAAGAACACATACTAACATGATAAAGTAAATAAAATGTAATGCAATCACTTAAAGTGAAAATTTTAAATGCAATTCTCAAATGTGAAACAAGGTAATTTGTTGTTTACTTTATGCAAAAACCTGAAAGAGGAAATGATAATGAAAATTTGAAATTAAGCAATGCATGAAATGAAATAATTTAAGCTAGATCTAATAAAATGCATGTAACAAAAACCCAACCAACTGATATAGATAACTAATGGTAGCAAACAAAAGTGCAAAAACAAGGTTTTTAGTGCTATAAAAGGTAGTTTTAGGGGTGCACTGGGACTAATTAGCCCAAGGTGGCGAATGAGTCCTAGTAGGGATTTTTTTCAAAATTTTTAGAAAATTTCAATTGATTTTTGTGGGTTTTAGTTTGAATGATGTGTATTCTATATTAAAATTTAGTTTTTTGATGATTTTTAATGATTTAAGATGCAACAAATGCAACCTATATGTACTCTCACTAATGCAAAATTTGAAACACTAGAATTCCAATTAACTAATGCCAATTTAATGCACGCTAGATCTAGGATGATGATGGAGTCAAAATCAAAAAAATAAATTATTTGAAAATAAGTTTCACGAAAATGAAACATAGAAAATAGGTTTCTCTGTTTTCACTTCTAGGGTTTTGGACCTAAAAGGAGAGGCTATTTTCAATCTTTCACTCAAGAACGAACCCTTGAGATTTCAATGCAAAGGAGATTGGAATATGACAAAGGGAATGTTATAGGGAAATGATGACAACAAATGAGGTTTCACCACCAAGTGTAAACTTAGAAAATACAAAATGTTTGAAAACACAATGTGATATGTAAGAAAAGGCTAAATGACTTAAAGAATACCCTAGACATGTAAATAAAGAAAAAGAAGAAGTAAAGATATGAATGGTTTGTACTTGGAAACCTTGAAGAGACTAAAAATAGCTCTAAAAATATGAAAGTGTTGATTTTTAAGCCTGATGGGACTCATTTTCCATTCTAGGTGAATTAGTCTTGATTCTAGAAAACTACACTGAAGCTTGTTCTAGCCAAATGGGTATTTAAATCCACAAAAATATCTAAAAAATAGGTACAATGGGACTCATTCACTACAAATGGCGAATGAGTCTAGTTTGACTTTTCTAGAAACTCAAAAGTGGAATATGTAGCTCTTAGTTTGCTCTTTTAGTACCTGCAGGTGTTTGTATCTGAAACCCTAATTTTTGGGGCTGTAAGTGACATTTTGTGAAGATTTTGACCTTTCAAATAGGGGGATGACTCCAACAATTTTGAAACCTATTCTTTAATCATCTCTAAGCCTTCAAAGTAGCTAGATCTACAATCACACAAAGAGAGAGAAAATGTTGATTGTTAGGGAATAGCGCTTTTCTGTGGTCAAACGCCTTTTAGGTAATTAAACCAAAATGATGAAATAAGATATTGAAACATGAACATGAATTAATTTAATTAGAAACTTTCCATGATGATTGATCTTGAATTTTTGCGACAATTGATGAAGAATCTACCCTTGAATGCCTTAAAAATGATCTTGAAAGCTATGTTGATGACCTTGAAATGCTTAACTCTTTCTTTCTTGACTTGAGAACATGAATACCTTATGTTACTTTGATATTATTATGTGAAATGAGGGTTTGAAGGATTTTTTATATAGGAAAGGCACTCAAAGGGCTATTATTTTGATCCCCAAGGCTAACATTCACCAAAATTCAGCTTAGAATTGTAATTTTCTTGCTTAATTTTGAAAAAGTCCCCAAAAGGGACGCATTAGACACCCTTGGAAAATGGGTCCCACCTAAGGGGACCCATTTTCCAAAGGTGGAAAATGATTTCCACCTTGAGGTTTTTGAGGTGGGTCTTCAATATTTTAGGGTTTTAGAGTGTTTTTATTGGGATATTAGTCAAACCATGCCTTAGGATGCAAAAATCATGGTCCTAAGGGCCTATTAATGATTATATAGAGGGTGATTAGGGCTAGGAACACAAATTAAAATGTGAAAGTGTGGTTAAATACACTCTACAACATTAAAATGATATCCACTTAGCCGAGAAAGGCACAAGATCGAATGTGAATGTGTAAAACACATTACAACACTAGATTAGGTCCACTTGATTCATAAGCCTCCAAAATTTAATGTGAATGTGTAGATAAATACATTTTACAACATTAAATTATGGTAGAGTTAAGTTAATTTAGCTTAAAATGGGCCAAAGACCTAATGCAAATGTTTAAAACACCTCACAACACTAGACCAAGGTGACATTAAGCTCCATTTATCATTAATTATTCCCAAATCAAGCAAGGTGCACTTTTTTCAACACTACACTTTTAAAATAATTTTTCAAAAAACATATTTTAATGAAATATTGGTATATTCCATGATGAATTCATCATTATTTCATTGTGACATCCATAGGTGTTTTCATACTTTTGACCCCCTCCACATTACAATCGATAATTCAAAATTACAAGCTAATATCTTGAGTATGAAAAAACATTTTTTCAAGACAATTTAGTATTCTTTTGAGTACATTTTTTATCTCTTTATGATGGTATGGTATTTTTTTCCAAGTTAACCTATTTTTCTAGAAAAATAGTTTTCTCATCAAATCTCATAGATCGTAGAAATTATTTGAACCTCAAAGGCTTGTTTTTTATAAAGGAAAAAATGGGTTTTATAGGGACCCAAAATCACAGAGTTTACAAACCAAAGAAAGATAAATCATCAGAGTACCCATCAAAAGGAAGGTTACGAAAAAGAAAATAGAAAGGACAACAACCACAAACCAAGAGCCATCAAAAATCCAACTAGAAGCCAACACCCAACACAACCTAAAATAACCTAAAGACTTCAAATTTTCAGCAACCTCAGCTTTGAGGTTACACATCTCCTAAGTTACCTTGTTTAGGTCCTGGATCTCATGAGGCAAAGAATACACTTTTCTTTTTAGGTTTTCTCTAGCCCTTTTTGTGGGGTCAAAATCCTCCCTCTTATCTTTATCCTTTCCATCTTCCAAATACACAAACAACGATCCCTACTGATTATTATCCATCATCTCCACCATGGTACTCAAGATAGTAGCATTTTGTTTAACAAATCTGTGGCTGTGTTCCATAACAATTTTCATAGTATCCCTAATTTTTCCATTTTCCCCTTCAAGATGTTTGACCTTGTTCTCATTATCCTTCTTCATCTTGTCCATAAGCTCAACATTTCTTTGAAGACACTTGACCAAGGCCCCCCTCTCATATGTAGTTCACAAAACACCAGTAGAATTCTATGAAATACCTGTTGTGCAGTTTTGCACACAGGCCCCGCTGAAAACAGGGATCCTCTTTCTCTTTGATCTTTTTGGTGTCTTGGCCCTTTGATTTTGATGATTTACTTTTCCTTGGCATGTTCTTAATTGTTTATCTTTCTTTCCCAAGTGATTTCCCTAGGTTACACATTGAAAACCTTAAGTTCTGGGCCAAGTTCAGGTTTTTCCCTAGGTTTGGCATTTTCCGTCCAGGCTGGATTTTCCCGGATCCTATTCAAACTCTGGTTATACGCTACTATTCGGAGATTTCTGGTCTTTGCATAATTCCCCATGGTTCATATTTTCTTAAAATCCATCCTGTTGTTGGGTTTTCGAATTCTCCAACTTGTCTTGTGGGCGGCATTATTGCTCTTCGTACAGCTGTGAGGTGTGCATTTAATTGATATTTGAGGGAGATTTTACCATTATGATTCATTGTTTGTGTTTGATTGAGCTAAGGAGTCTATTTGATTGAGCGAATTGTTGGTTTTGGTGATGATTTCCTGTGCATTTTTTGATTGATGTTCCTTGTGGAGAGCCATTAGGCTCACGTTTGTTGTTTCTAAGATTGATTTCGTTTCATCATGGTACATATATGTGATCCTTTGCTTTTGATTGATGAATATTGGCAATGCTTCAATGATGTTATAGACTTGCTTTCAGTTTGAAATCTTGAATCTTTGAGCATTTTGTGGCTAGGGTTGCATAATATTGTTTGATTTATAGTCTCTCAAGTAATTTTCGAGCTTGCCTATTTCTATGCACTACAAGATAACTTGCTTGTAAGTCATGAACAGCCCCTAGTGAGGATTTAGAGGTTGACACAATTGAATCTTGAGCTTTCCCTATGTGTTAATGTCAGAATTGTAGGGTTTTAAGTACAGGGCATCACCATTTCGCCTTATCTTGCTTTTGAATAGGCCTAGAACTCAAAGAAAATTTGTAGAAGGTCCATTTCAAGCTTGTCTCAGGCCTAGAATCCTAAAATTTATAATTGATTCATTAGACTAACCTAAATCATGGTTGAGTGTTGAAGTTTGGGTTTTTCACCCATCTAGACATTTTCTGGCTCTAGCAGATTTTCCCGATCTCCTTGATTTTCTAGGAATTTGCATGCTTTTAGAGTTTTACCTTTCCCGTGGATTTCCTTCTCACTCGAATTTTCCCAAAATCCATTGTTCCTTTTTTTTTCCAAAATTCGCATAATGTCTCCTCCTTCGCAGAAATCTGTCCCATCTCGATTTTCCCAGAATCTGATGAAATGTGAAGGAATATGGAATAACTTGATTTATTAACAATTGATGGTGCATTTTATAATTGATTCATGCTATTTGGAGATCTCACATGTTGGTTTTTAGTTGATAATGATTGAATTTAATTACTAATAGGTGTTTTCATGTTCATTCCACTAGAATCCGTCTAGTCCAGAATTCTCCAAAATTCCTCCCTGGCTTGGATTCCGCGGGTAGACCAGGAACCTGAATCTTATTATGATCATTCTATATGAGGTTTAATTGCACCTTGCTTATCTGGGGACTCATTTTAAGGATGAACATTATGTTTATGACTAATTTATTTGTGATCCTTACTATGGTTTCCTTCGTTGAGTCCAGGCTGAGTCTAGCAAGATGGTGGTTGGGTCTTCAATATCTGAAGCAAAGAGAATTAAAATGGATATCAAGAGCAAAATCTCAGAGAGCAAGATTACTTCTATTTGCTCAAAAGTAATAGACATGAATGTTGGGTTGTGGGATTATGAAGAATTCAAGGTCAGAATGGCAGCTAAGGATCTTCCTGTGGTGGCCAGAAGAATGATGGAATCAGGATTGGCACACGTAGCTAGTTTTCCCTCTATAGTGCAGTGTTATGAGTTATTCCTTGAGTGTGCCAAACATTACGACAGTGATACTCAAAGGATTATTGGTCCCCAAGGGAGAGTTTTGGAAAATTTGAATCCTTTCTCCATAGCCCAAACTTTTGACATGCCATTTATAGATCCCATGTGGTGGCATTCAACATGGAAGTAGCTAAGAAGTATTATGAAGAGGAGAATATGAAATCACAGTAGCTCATCAATTCCTGGTTGGAGAAGCCCAAGTCTCACTATTCTAAACTGCATAAACAACTGTTCAAAGAAAAATTCAAGGAGTATTATGATTCCATCACATTGTTTAGCAAGGTGGTTGGATTGAAGAATGCAGGTATGTTTGAAAATTGGATGTGCCATGTCATTGTAAGGATGGAATAGGAAAATATCAACTATCATTGGGTAGGTGTGATAAGTAGGGTGATTGATGAGTAGTTGTCCAATGAGCTACAAACCAAGACCTTCACAATGACCTCATACTTGGTCTATGCACTAGCAAGATTTCATCCCTACAAAGGATTAAGCAAAAAGGGGATCTTTGGACAAGATGCTATTTATGAGGTTTACCCTCAATTGCACTTAGGAAGCTCGAGCTATAGGAAGGTGAATGATGCATTCACCATGCATATCACCATATTGCTTTAGGGTGCTAAACATATGAGGATCTCGGATCAAGCTAAGGAACTCATCAAGAAATATGGGGCTTGGTTCATTTAGTTTCCAACCTTCTCATACATCCAGATTGATGGCTGCTAAAGGGCTCCTTACCGACTTCCAAGGGATCCTACTGATCACATCTTACTTCTGGAAGTTACTAGACAAATATGTGATTTTGATGCTATTGTCAAGAGGGACAAACATAAGACTAGTTTTGGTGGAGACTTCCCTTTAAGGAAAGGAATTAGAGAGGCTTGCCCTTCCATCAGTTTTGCCCAGGCTTCTGAAGAGGAGATGAATGCTCTCTGTTTATCTTTCCACTCCAAAAGATCTAGATTTGACATAACAGGTGAAGCTCAAAAGAGGGCCAGTAGAGAATATATCCATAATGTTGAGTTAGAAGACTATTGGGCCAATTGCAGCGATGATTATGAGGTTAGGAAAAAGAAGTTTTCTTGACTTCTAGTTGAATCAGTCAAATTGTTTAATGTAAAGGAAGTTCTAGATCAACTCAAGGATGATGGAGACCTGATTCAAGGATTATGAGGCAGTTAAAGATAGGCCAATTGGTGATGTGGATTGGCTGGGAGAAGAAAAGATAGAATTCAGAAAGATAATGGATCCAGTCACCAATTATACTAAGATGTGGTTAAAGCATAAGATATGGGAGTTAGAAAATGAAGGAGTGCAATGCACTTTTGATCTAGTGGGGGATTTGGACCCACACTCTACTTTTGAAGAATCAACTAAGCATGATCCTAAAGGTAAAGGTAAGGTGAGCTCCCCTTTCAAAATAAAGATTAAGGATGTTCAAATGGAAAAGGCTCAAGAAGAAAAAAAGAAGAGGAAGCCTATTTCTAAGAAAAGAGCGCATACTTCAAGGGCCAAGGGGCCTAGAGTAGAGGAAGCCGAAAAGTAGGATCCTGAGGTTGATACTCCTGTGCCTAAAAGGAGAAGAATCATAATATTGTCACAAAAGGTAGGTTCTAAGGATGAGGAAGAGGTTGCTCCACCTGTGGTAAGTGTAGAAAGTTTAGGGAAAAAGACATAGGTGTTGTTAGCTCTCAAAAACTCAGGTTTGAACCATGAAAGGTTGCCAAGCTTTCACAATGTTTTAGGGTAACAGACAAGGTCTAGAAAACTCAACCTTCTACTCTTCAGGTGTTGCTAAACCCAGGCAGGTGTACCTTTTGAATTGAGCAGACTTATCTTATGATTATCCTTCTAAAATTCCTTGTCCACAATGGCAAATGGAAGTGAACAAATGAAACCAAACTTGATAGCAATCTTCAGATCTAAATACTAAAATGCTTAAATAACTGATATAAAGAGACTGAATGGATTCAAAATGATGAAATGTAGAGACCAGTGCCTTATTGGGTATGCGGAGTCAAATGAAACAGAAGTGGGAAACTTATTCTGGCAGAAAATCAAATTGCAGGCATATGATCTATTCATAACTTGTATAAACAATGCAGGATTATGACTAGGGTATGTGCAGGATTATCATGGAAAAAACAGGCCCTTAAGTGGCAATGAAAATTCAGAAAAATCGGAGTTAGGCAACTTGACATAAAAATTTGAATAGGTTATCTATATTATTTCAAAAATATGTAAGAATAGAATCAGTAGAAAATTGAATGTAGTTTCTAAACTACTAA